>NSDO01000728.1:0-21715 GCA_002286825.1 Lagenidium giganteum | reverse complement strand
TGACGGTCGCTTGGCAGCGGCTACATCGTGAGCGAGAACGAGCTCGTGATGACGCCCGAGTCCTTCCAGGCGCAGTTCGGCGACAACCCAACGCGCGAGATGATGACGATCCTCGTCGAGAAGATCGACGACCCAAGCGATAATTTATTCGTCTTCTTCCCGGAAGACACGAAAGTGGGCGTCAAGCCAATTCGCAAGTGCGTTGTTGTCTCTCTCTGTTTATCTATCTCTCTGTGTGCTCACTGCTGTGGAATCCGTGTTGATGACAGCTACTGCAACCGCATGAAGGACGAGAACGTGACCAAGGCCATCCTGGTCGTGCAGGAAGGCATCACGCCGTTCGCGCGCCAGGCGCTGAACGAGATGGCGCCACGCTACAAGATTGAGCACTTCAAGGAGACGGAGCTGCTCGTGGACATCACGGAGCACTCGCTTGTGCCTGTGCACCGCGTGCTCACGCGCGACGAGAAGGCGGCGTTGCTCAAGCGTTATCGCATCAAGGACTCGCAGCTGCCGCGCATGCAGCTCACGGACCCGATCGCGCGCTACTACGGCATCACGCGAGGCCAGGTTGTCAAGATCATCCGTCCCAGTGAGACGGCCGGTCGCTACGTCACGTACCGCGCCGTCATGTAAGTCGTTGCGCGTGCCCTTAGCCCCTCCGAGTATCATTAATCAATCGCTTTCAAACTGATCGCTTCCGTACTCGTCCTGTTGCTGTCGAGACTGTTGTTGCGTTGTACGCGGCGCCGCACGGATCAGTCTGCTCGTCACGCGCAGCTCTTCGTCGCCGTCGTCGTACACCACGTCGTACGTGCCATCGGTGTACACACGCGCAATGCGACCCGGGTAATAGTCGGCGCGGCCCTGGAACCGCGCTTCCACGCGGTCACCCTTGGAGAACTCGGGCTCAAAGTCGTCGTCGTCGTCGTCGCGCGGCGTGTCGTCCATGCGTCGCGATGAGCCACGGCGTCGCGTTGAATCTGAATCCTCCGAGTCGCTTCGTGCCTTACGTTTCTGCTTGCGACGCGTTGTGCTATCGTCGTCGCTGTCGTTGCCGTCGCTCGCTAGTTGGTCACCGTCGCACTCGCTATCGTCGGGCAGCAATGCCTCGGCGCTCACTTGCTTGACAACGCGCTTACCTTTGGTCAATTTCACGTCGTACGTGCCGTCCGTCCGACACAGCTCGATGCGGCCACGCAGATACTCGTGGCGCCGCCGCACACACACACGACTGCCCTCCTCGAACGTCAGGGCTTTGCCCAACGGGCGCAACTCACAAGCAGCCAGTCGTTGCAACACTTCGCCTTGACCCACGGCCTCGACGATCCGCACGTCGAACGTGTTGTTGGTTCTGCACAGCACGATCCGGGCTCGGCGACGCGTCTTGGTGCCCTTATGCGCCACAGCAACGAGCATGCCTAGCTCCAGCGACGGTCGCTTGGGTTCTTCGTCGTCACGCAGCCGTTTGAGTTTGCTAAGCTCGACGTTCTTTGCCTTCTTGCCCTTATCAAAGTGCACGTCAGCCACGAAGTAGTCGCGATACAGGCGCACGAGCGTGCCCTTGCCGTCCTCGCTGGTTTGCACGCGATCACCAACTTCGAGAGAGCGGAAATTGCGCGCAGAGCTAGGCTTGGTCTGTTGGTTCTTGTCTTTGTCCTTGTCTCGCTTGCGGTTGTTGCTCCCACGACCACTACTGCTGCTGTCGCTTCGCTCCGAGCTAGTTGATCGGCGTCGTCGACCTCTCTTGTCTGCAATTGTACCTAGCTCCTTGCGCCGAGTGCGTCGGCGTCTGGCAATGCCGCGGTTGCTGTCGCTGTCGCTCGATTGGGTTCCATAGCCTTGTTTCCTCAGCAAATACTCGTCATAATCCTTACGGTTCCGGTGCTTACCATACTTCCCGCTCAGCATTTCGAGCAGGTCCTCCATCTTGCGCTCGTGCGTCACCTGCGCATTGCCATACTGGCGATACAGCCGCCTGTCTTTCTTCACTTGGAACGCTGCGAGGCGACGAAATGTCTGCCGGAAGTCTGATTTAGTCAATCCTCGACGCCCAGCAAAGCCTTCCTCCTTCAACACTCGCACAATTTGGTCGCGAGAGCACGCCATTCCCAGCTCAAGCAACGCTTGAGCTGCGACAACCGTCGACAGCACTCGCTCCTCATCATCTTCATCGTCGTCGTCCTCATCTGAACCGCCTTTAGCCTCCGGTTTGCTCTTCTTCGCTGGTTTGCCGACGAATCTGTCGAACGTCTCATCCACCTCACGGACGAGGCTCCAGTGGCCGTCTTCAGACTCATCATCATCGTCGTCACTACTATCGCCACCTTTGGCTTCGCGCTTTCGTTGCTTGCGCGAACTCGCTTGTCGAGACCGTTTGCCTGGAGACTTTGAGCCGGCCTTGCTGACGTCTGTGCCTGCAGCGTTGCGCTGCTGTGGCTTGTATCGAGGGCACAATCGAACATGACCGGCCTGCTGGAGGTGTACGATGCGTGAACGATGGCACAGCGCATGGTTCTGCACCTTCTTCTGCACGCGCTTGACGTTTGATCCGTTCTCTTCCACGATGGCACGAAATAGGAAACAGGAAAGCACAAACTCAGCGTACGCCAACACAAGGGCTGGCGCTGGCGCTGGCGCTGGCTGCGGGGTCTTGGACGTTTCCTTGTTTGCTGTGGCACTGGCGCCCTTACCTTGGTCTCCTTTCGCTACAGTCGGTGCGTCAGAGCTCGTATCCGTCGGTTCAGCTGCGGGGGATTTGCTTGTGGGCTTTGGCTTCGGTAACTCGGCGATGCGCTTCTGAGACCACTCCACGACGGCATTGGGAGCGATTTGTGGGAAGAGCTGGCGCAAGGCAGCAGGGAGCACCGCCGCTGGTTTCCACAGTTTAGAATCTAGAGGCTCAAACTGCTGGAACACGCGTTGCAGCGGCGTCACATCAATGCCGTTCAATTGTGTGTAGCGTACCAGGAACTCGGCGAACGAGAGACGGCCATCACCATCGAAATCAACCGCAGCAAACCACTCGCGGGCTTTCGCTTCGCAATTGTCTCGCCCCAGCGCCTTCAGTGTGGCGACCAGCTCTTGTTCGTCGATGTCGCCGTTGTGGTTCTTGTCCATCTTGTCGAACGTCTTGCGGATGCCAGCGATGTCCACGACTGGCACGATGTGATTGACGACTTCAGGTGCCGGCACAGCCTTGGCGACAAACGAGAACGCCGTCGCAAAGTCCGCGAATGACACTTTGCCATCGGCGTCCTTGTCCAGCAGGTGGCTGTGCAGAAAGTCGTCCACGACCTGCGCGGACTGCTCCCAGTGCAGCGCTGCTAGCGCATGCTTGACTTCAGCGAAGTCAAGGAAGCCGTCGTGGTTGGCATCCAATCGATCAAACGTTTCCTTGAGCTGGGCGACGACCTCGATACGGTCGCGGTCCAGTACTGCCAGGTAGTCCTCGAGTTGGCCGTAGCTGAGACCGTGTTCCAGCAATTCTGTTGCACACAGCGACGTTTTATCAGACTACACACAACGAAGTCGCTAGCTATCAGGCAAGCACAAACCCCGGTCTTGCAGTCGGTCGATATGGACGAGCAGGCGCCGCCGATGGAGCGGGTTGATAATGCCCAGCAGCAGCTGCAGGTCGCAGTCTTCCAGGTACAGCAGTGCACAGCCGTTAATCGCATGAGTTTCGAACACCTGCGCAAGTTGCGGCAACTCCACATCCTCATCCAGCCACGCGCACACGTGCTTGGTTGTCCAGTCGCGCACGTTCATGGGTCGTTCCTCCCTCTCATCTTCTCGCGATCGCGCCTTCACTCGTGTCGGCCTCGACATTGCAGCGGTTGTTTTGCCATCGGCAGCACCTGCATGAGCGTGTCCGTTTCCACCATGCACTGACAGTGCTGCCTTGCTGCTGCTGTGCATCCTGTGCGCTAGCTCGGCTTCACGGACTCGTGGGAACAACGCGCCGCTGGTTGTTTCTTCGTACGCGGCGTCGCCTCGTACGAGGTAGATCGGAAAGTCGCCCACGTCAGCCAGTAGTTCTCGGCAGCCGCCGCACGGATACGGGAACGTGTCGGCGTGATCGCTGCAGATGACCATGGCCTCGACCGTGGCTGTGGCGTCTTCACTGAGCATCTTGAGCAGCGTCGCTCGCTCGGCGCACAGGCTGTAGCGCTCGTCCTGGACGCTCTCAATGCGGCACTCGGCGTACACGCGGTGGCTCGTCGTAAGCACGGCCGCACCGACGCCATACGCAGCGTGGCGTCGCATCTTGCGCATGGCGCCCTCGGCGGCTTCGACCAGGCCCTGCAGCTTGGGTAGTCCTCGACTGCCTGGCGCCAACAGGCCGTCAAAATGCGATCGGTAGACGCGTCGTCGCTGGTCCAGCTGGTGCTGGCGCAGCGCTTCCGTTGCGTCGACCTCGTCGCTGTCTTGCGCGTGCTTGGTCGGCGTGCTGGCGGTCATGGGCAGATGGCCGGCCAGCGTCGACTGCAGACCGTAGAGCGCCGCAATGCTCTTGAGCTTGGCCGGCGCCAGACTCTCGTTGGACACGAATTTGCTGTTGCGACCGACGCTCACGCCATGGCGATGGCGCTCTGTGGCCACAGCGTGTGGCACATCGTCCCGACATAGGCGCGTTGACGCATGGACGCGACCTTGAAGCGGCGCCGTCGGTCGCCGGTGGCGGCCTCCATGTCCACGACCACGGCCGCGGTGCGTCCGCACCAGCTCCAGCACGCGCTGCAGATCTTCTTCCACGAGCGCATGCGCGCCATGGTGGCTGAATTGCGGCATCACTGTGGCGCTGTGGCGTGTCCGTGTGAGACGCCTCGGCAGCCATTTTGATCGCGATTGGCGGCATCATCGCATATGTAAAATATGGCACGAACAGATGCAATAAAATATACTATTTTATACTATGTACTGCATGTGGTCTTTGGACTATTGGGTATTTGGGTGGTGGACAGTGCGGTGGCATGAGCGCATCTGTGGTGATCGCTTGCCGGGAAGGAAGCGACGGCACCCGAGCCAAGCAAAGCAGCGGCGACAGCGCCATGTTCCGATCGCCCCAGGCCGGCGACTGGGCCGCAGATGAAGAAGAAGACGTGGGGATGCCCACGGTCGCGCCTGCGTCTGACGCGCCATCCAAGAGTGCCGCACCACCGCCACCACCACGCAGCAACGACGCCCGTCGCGATGACCACTACGGCCGTGGCGGTGACCATTATGGCCGCAACGACGACTACCGAGGCCGCCGCGATGACAATTATGGCCGTCGAGACAGCTACGGCCGCGGTGGAGACAACTACGGCCGTGGTGGAGACAGCTACGGCCGGCGCGACGACAATTATGGCCGCAGCGACAGCTATAGCGACCGCCACGGCGGGGCGGCGTACTCGCGCTCGAGCTCGCACACGTCCGAGTACTCGGGCGGCGGCCGCGCCACAGGCCGCTGGGCGCGCGACACGACGGAGCGCAACGACCGCTACGAGCGCTCGACCAGCGGCGGCTACGGCGGTCGACGGGATGAGCCACCGATGGTGACGGACCGCGGCTTCGTGGTGGCCATCAAAGATAACTTCGGCTTCACGAGCTGCGTCGACCGCGAAGGCGACCTGTTCTTCCACATCACGGAAGCGCCGATCGACCTGCAGGTGAACGACGAAGTGGAATTCAAAGTCAAGTTCAACAACCGCTCGCAGAAGGACATTGCGTGCCAGCTCGTGGTGCTGCCCAAGGGCACGATCGTCATGGAGGACGTGAGTCGCGTCGCTGTTGCTCTGTTGTTGGGATGGACGATGGTGCTCACGTGCGGTTTGTGTCTCTGTGTGTTTGGTTGACTGCAGGTGGGCGACGAAGTGCTGGCCGGCGTGGTGACCAAGGGTATGCCGCGCCACACGGGCGCGTACGGCGACCGTGGTGATCGCTCGCGTGACGACGGACATGGCTTGATCATGGTGCAGCGCGAGGAAGCAACGGACAACGCCGACCAAGACGGTGACGCAGACACGGAACAGAAGAAGAAGCGCGAGTACGTGCGCTTTAACAACGACAGCATGACGCCGACACAGGAAGCCACCGAGGGCGACAACGCTGAAGAGAGCAAGCCCAAGGGTGGCCGTCCTCGTAAGCCACAGCCACCGCAGTTTGGCGATGAAGTGCGCTTCCGCGTCGCGACGCATCGCAAGACAGGTAACAAGCGCGCCGTTGAGCTCGTGGTGACGTTGTCAGCCAAGGAGAAGCTGCAGAAAGAAATCGAGGAGAAGCTCAAGACGATGGAGCGCGAGTGTGGTATCGTGGAGCGCATGAAGGCCGGCGGTGGCTTTATCCGCTGCTGCGACCGACCAGACGATGTGTTCTTCCCGTTCCACGAAGTGCAAGCGAGCGACGACGCTGAGAACGAGAAAGACGCGGCGAACACTCGTCGATCGAGCAAGAGCGGTGGCCGCCAAATGAACCACGAGTGTGCACTGCGTGAGGGCGACGAAGTGTCGTTCTACGTGTATGAGGAACGTGACGAAGAGTCTCGATCCACGCGACCGCGCTTGACGGCGATGCGCGTGCTCAAGCTCCCTGCCGGAACAGTGTCGTTTGAGGAAACCATTCGCTCAGATGTCCAGGGAACTGTGCAGAAAGCGCCGAAGGAGCCTCGTAACGGGCCAGAAGTCATTGGATCGATTATCCCCGTGGAAGACGAGAAGACAGAAAGCGATGCGCAGCCACCGTCGTCACCACGCAAGAAGGGCGGCAAGGGCAAGAAGATTGCCAAGGGGCTGCCGTTCCGCCTGTCCGATACGGAAGACATGAGCTACAGCCCGCTTCATGGCGACGAAGTGATCTTCGACGAAGTTTTGGACAAGCGCACTAAGGAGCACAAGGCAGTGAACGTTCGTGTTCTCAAGCTGAATCCACAGAATCGCGAATCGGGCGTGATTTCGGCACTGAAGGAGGATTTCGGCTTCATCCAGTGCGCAGATCGAGCCATGGACGCCTACTTCCGCTTCTCGGACGTGATCAAGCACACGCGTGACATGCGTCTTGGGGCCGAGGTTGCGTTTGACGTGCATGTCGACTCAAAGAGACCAGATACTGCGCGAGCAACTCGTGTGGAGCTTTTAGCCCCTGGAACTGTGCAGTGGGAAACGGTCGTCGAAGAACAAGTTGAAGGCAAGGTTCACAGCGTACCACCACGGCGCGCAAACCATCACAACAACGGTGGTCGTGGCAACATGAAAAACAAAGCACAAGTCGGTCGCATTCGCGTGACTACAACAACGCACCAGATCGATTATTTCCCAGAGCTGAAGCAGGACATGGACAAGATTTTCTTGGCTGCTGCCGATGAAGAAATCACTGAATCGGCGGTCAAGCACACATTCCCGGCAAGTCTGAGCAAGTACGAACGGGCTGCGATCCATGAGTATTGCAATTGGCTCGGCGCGGCGCATCAAAGTGTTGGAGAAGGATCAGAGCGCCAGCTTGAAGTCGTGGCTGCTGCTAAGGTGAAGCGCGATGCTCTGAAGAACGACGAGACACGGGAAATCGATGTGGAATTCCGGCCAGAAGATGTCTCGGGTGTGCGATACGATCCAAAGGTAGGCGACACGGTTCGCTTCAACCTTGCAGTCGTCCGTCGCTACAAACAGCTCGTGTGTAAGAGCGTGACGTGCGTCAAGACGGCCGCGAGCGAAACAAAAGCGGAAGAACTCCCGCACGGTGAGGGCTACATTGTTGCGGTCAAGAGCGAAGGATTTGGCTTCATCGAACAAGCCAACGGTGGAGACAGCCTCTTTTTCCACATCAAGGAAGTTTTGACAGGCGAGACACAGGATGAGCTCAAGGTCGGCATGGAAGTCAAGTTTAGCATCTTCGTCGACGAGAAGAAGAAGAAGACGCGAGCAGTTGCGGTGTCGATTCTGCCTAAGGGAACGATCAAGCGCCCAGAGTATGAGCCCATCAAGGGCATTGTGACGCGTCCCAGTCTGCTGAATCCAAAGAACGCGCGGTTCAAGAGTGGCCCGCAGCACAAGGGACCAACCAGCTCACTCGGCAGGATACGAGCTGAGGTTGAAGGTGAAGATGCCTCTGCGCACACCGAAGCTGACAAGGACGTCGAAGACACAGAGAAGACAGATGCGGAAGGCGAAGGAGAAGAAGGCACTCACACTGAAGAAGCGGACACAGAAGAAGCCGGCAAGCCGTCGGAGGCTCATGTGTACTCATACTTCCTGAATGACGTCACAAATCACTCGGTGGTGTTGCGCGAAGGCGATGAAGTCCAGTTCACGCCCATTCGCACAGCCAAGGGCATGCGTGCCGGTAAGATCCAGCTGCTCGTCTCTCACGCCCGCCAGGGAATTGTGCAAGCCATTCGTGAAGACTTGGGAGGCTCGATCCTCGTCGACGGGGAAGAAGGTCTCGTGGTGTCGTTCCAGGCACGCCAAGTGTTGCGTCAGGACGTTCTGCAAGAGGGAGATCGCGTCGAGTTCGCGCTGTCAAAGAAGACGCAGGCTAAGGATGGTCTGGCTGGGTCGGCCACCAGCGTGCTGCGGTTGTCAACAGGCGATGACAAGGAGCGCCGCAGCTCTCGTCCGGTCAACTCATCCCTTCGCAAGGTGATGCGGGATATCGGAGCGACTGCTGTGGCGCTGTCTCGCCAGGCCAAGGGCCCAGATGGCACACGCGGGTTCGTTCCAGGCTGGCGTAGCAGTCAGCCTGCAGCAGAAGGTGATGACACCACAGCTAACCCCGAGACGACAGAGCAGGAAGAATAAGCAGCGCACAAGCGAGCGCGTGCGCGCGAGCCGAGCCAGTGGCGCGCCTCGCGGTGCCCTTCATTGGTTTGGTGTGTATTGTTGCGTGTTGACATTTTGGGCAGGAGCAGCTAGGCAGAAACGAGCAATCCAATCCAGCACTTGAAACCCGACGCGCGCGTTTACCTGATCATCTGTTTTGACGTTATTTGAGCTGTAGCCCACCACCGCTATTCCCAATCCCGATCCCACCATTGAGCCCACCCATTCCCATCCCAACAGGACCATGGCCTCCTATGGCAGGTCCGCTTCCTCCACCACCTGGCCCTGCTCCACCAGTGCCAATCGTGCCTTGCCGCATCTGGTCGCGCAGGTAGAACGCAAAGAACTTTTCTACGCGACTCTCGAGCGACGTGTACGGATCTGGAAACTTGTAGCACGCGATGGCCACCAGCGCTTCCTCGAACTCTTCGTATGTGATCTCGTCATCATCGCTGACGGTCGAAGCCGTCGTGATGGTGGCAAGGCCACTCGCTTCCATCTCTTTCTTGGCCGTTTGCGCCACCTTCTGCACCAGTGCAAACACTTTCTCGCTGTTGAACGACACATCTTGGATCTGTGGGCAAGCACTGAGTCAGTACTACCTGCTCACATGACGCTACGTTGGCTCAGGACCTGCCGCTTACGTTGTAGTCGAGCAGACACTGTGAGAACGTGAACGCCGTCATGCGCGGTCGCTTGCGGCGCTTCTTCGGGTCCTCGAGCGCATAGCGATGGTACATCTCGCGCACTTCCTCTGCATAGCGGATGAAAAGACGGCGGATCTTGGGCTCCTCAATTTGCTTGCGGAACATGTCAGCGTCAGCGCGGAACGCAAACGGCAGCACAAAGTTGTCGACAAACAGACAGAACGCCTCAGAGATCGTGATGCGGTGGTTCCTGCAAGTAGCCACATAGTAAGACCCGACAGCATCTCAACAGCTAGCACTACTAGCTCGACTTACTCGGCGGAATATTTACGACGGGCCGCACGAATGAGCGCCTCGAGGAACTCGAGCGGCGGTAGTGCCCTGTGATGGCTCACGGACGTGAGTTTGGCGTCGATCTTTTTGAGAATGTTGTGCACGTCCTGGACCGTGAACACGCTGTCGAGCACGCGGCACTCGCTCAGTAGCTCGACGAGGTCGCCGACCGTGATGTAGTCGTTGACGACGCCGTTGCGCGTAGCGTAGCCCCTGTAAATACGCGCCAGATCGCAGTAGATCGTGCTCAGGTAGCTCTGCAGCAGCTTCGTCTCCCACGCGAAGTCTTCGAACGGTAGCTCCAGGTCCTGAATGCGGATCTTGGGGATCTTGGCGAACGCCTCGTTCTCGTCGCCTGCAGGGTCGAGCTTGGTGAGCACACCGGCCTTGCCTCGCGCCAGGCGCGCGAAGGACACGAAGCACTTGCGTAGCACGACGCGGATGGACTTGAACCAGAGCATGTGGCCCTCGCGTGTCTTCTGTTCCTCCTGGTCCATGCGGCGCTTCAGGTCCATCGTCTGTGCTAGCACGAGCTTGATCTTCATGTTGATGGCCACGCTGCTCTCAACGCTCGTGCCGTTGGCGCCCGTCGGGCCCTCGCGCAGTTCGCGCCACTTGGTCTTGATCGTAGATAGCTGGATCTTGAAGTCGTTGCACATGGCCTGGAACGCCTCGTCCACCATGGGCGAAAACGTCACGAAGAGATAGCAGAGCGACGCGAAGTTGAACTCGGCGTCGCCTGCCAGTACGTCCTTGGTGCTGAGCATGCCCACGGGCAGCCACAGCGCCTGACCGATGGTGCTGATCATGAGTTCCAGGCGCTTCTCGGGCGACTCCTCCTTCTTGACGTGCTCCAGATAGCGCTCCATTGCGATCTCAGTCAGGTCTTCGCCGTTCTCGCGCAGCACGGACGCGGCTTCGAGCTTGGACGGCGCCAGGCCCGGTGGTCGCTTGGGTCGATACTTGCACATGGCGCTGTGCAGCACTTTGGTGATGGCGATCAGGATCTTGCCGTCTGTGAGGCTCGAGTGGAAGTTGACCATACGTGGCGCTTGCACCCAGTCGCTCGGCTGCTTGAGCAGCAGCGCGTTCACCCACTGCATCAGGATGCGGTCGGCGCGGTCCACGGGCGCCTCGTACGAGCTAAACAGGTTGAGCTCTGGGTTGTCGCTGCCGCCCTGCATGAGCGGATTGTAGAAGCCTGGGTACTCCGGTCGGTCCAGGTACTGCAGCACGTCCTTAGAGAACATGTTGAGCAGGTTCTGCCGGCCTTCACTGCTCTGGAGCTGGTCGAGCTGCGTCTCGAGCGACTGCGTGGCCGACCCCACGAGCTGGAACGTGATCTTCTTGTAGTCGGCAGCCTCGGTCTTGAGGCGCTCGAGGTCGCGTGGGTCAATCACCTGCTTTTCTAGCGTCGCGATGCGGTCTCGGGCTTCGTACAGCTCCTTCCGCATGGCCACGAGCTCGGCATTCTTGGCCTGCAGAGCCGACAAGTGCGCGGCACACTGATGCCGCAGCACGTCCATCTGGTCTTCGGCTACACGCTGCCGCACGTTGGACGCTGCCGAGACCTCGAACACGTCGCCGTGTAGCGATGCAATCTCTTTGGTCTTGGTCTTGGTCACCTGCTGCTGGTTCTCAGCGTACAGCATGGCACCGACGATGCGGCGCTTGTACAAGAACTCCTGCCACGCCCGGAACGACCGCGCGACGACGCGTTGGCGCTGGATCACGAGCACCACGGTGCGGCGGTGCCGGTTGTGCTGCCACTCGCGCTTCCAGATGCCGAAGATCCACTGCACGATCACCTGCGCCATCTTGGTGAACGCGCGCGTCGTGGCCTTCTCGAACAGCACTTCGACCGACCGCACGATCTGCTTCTTGTACGCAGCGCCGTCTTGCTTCTTGAACAGCGAGAAGCACGACATGCACACCTCGGCGTACGAGCCACAGCCAGCGCAACGCTGCACGTGCTGCTGGAACGAATGCATGCCCGGACCGACAGCGCCAGGAGAGCCCTCGCCAGTGGCTGGTCCAAACGCCTTGATGGGCGCGATCGGCGCCATTGTCACGTGCTTGCGGACACGACCAGCGCTGCCACCTTCAGACATCATGGTGCCGTCCATGTTGGACACCGACTGACCGGTGTCACTCGCTTGGTCGTCCTCGTTGGTCGAGCCGCACGATTGCAGCAGCGACTGCAACGTCACAGAAGAGCTGAGCGGCAGCGCCGTTGCTGGGCGGGCCTTACGGGCCAGCGCATTTGCGTTGGCATTGACAGCACCGACGCCACTGCGTTGTGGCGATGGCGACGCCGCTGCATTCGGCGACTTGAGCATGTTGATGGGCGAGCCGACAAGCTTGCTTTTGGGGAGGCTGTTGCTGAGTGGCAACATGCCCGGCGGAGACAACGAAGGCTTGCGCTGAGATCCGCGCAGCGCGTCGCCGTCGAAATGGAGCGGCATGGTCGAGGCGGCATCCAGTCGTCACTGTGGCGGCGGGCTAAGCTGACCGCTCTGCACGAGCTGACAGCGGATACGAGGATCGACACGCAGCACGCTGCAACACCGAACACAACGAAGGCACAGACGGAATCAACGCAGCTGTAGCAGCAGCAGCAGCTACAACAACGCGGCGTCCAAGTTGGCCATCGCGGCGGCCGCCGAAGCGTTTCACGGAGCTGTTACGCCACGTCGAGCCAACACAACGCAGCAAGAAGAAGCATGAGAAGAAGTACGCGAGCAAGCACAAACAGACGGCAAAGCCCATGGCGTTGCGCGGGGCAGCGTGTATTGCATCATGATGCGCAGCGGCCGCGTGTGGCCTTGGTGGCTGCCCAGCCTGAATGCGCTGGCAGGTGCTAAATAATGTCTCGCGGCTATGAAGAAGCGCTGGTCGCTGGCGCCGCATGCAGCGCCGCGAGCTGGTGGATCGCTTCCAGCGCTGTATTGACGTGCTCGGACACTTCCTTGGCCTTGAGCTGCCAGCGCTGGCGCTTGCTATGAGCCCAAACGAACGCAGCAAGTGAGCATCATCGCACAAAGTCGCTTCATCATCATCACCACGCACGTCACGTACCCGTCCAGATGCGCCAGGTGGCGCTGCACGAAGGCCTGCGCTTCGTCCAGCGTCATTTCGACGTGGAAGTTGAGGCCCACGTCCACCGTGATCATGCTCGTGTCTGGGATTTTGGCGCGCACGTGGAACTTCTCACCCACGTCCATGAGCGTGTCCAGCTTCGCGCCCTTTTGTTGCTGCAGCTCCACGAGCAGCGTGGCCAGCTCCTGGTACTCGGTCTGCTCGCTCATGATTGCGTCGCGCAAGGACAGCGACTCCTTGAGCTGCGGCTTGAGCACGTCCTCCACAAACGCGCTGTACTTGGCGATCGCCTCCATCGCGTCCTTCCCATTCATTGCGTCCATGTCTGTTGGTGCCCAGAAAATATAATTTGCTGAACAAATCAATATCCAAAATCTTCAATGTTGAATATATTCTATTCAATTCTGCCAAGTCCCACTGATGGGTTAAAATAACCCACCCAATTATCCAAACATCCAGCTGGAGATACTCACACGCCATTTTGTATCATGTTTTGTCGCCACAAATTGTACACTCAGTTGTTTTCCTAGCTACGAACGAAACCCAGCTACTCAACCTATCTACGCGCCAGCCACTTCACGCGCCGGTTCCCCAGCTTCCTGCCGTGTTGCTGGTGTCAGCGTTTTACTGCTTGTCTGGCTCGGGGCAGGAGGATTGGTAGCAGGCGCGCTGTCCGCCGGCTTCGCAGGTGGCTGGTCCGACAGTGGCTCGCCTGCGGATTTGGCAGGTGCACGAGATATTGTCACTTCTTCCGACTTGGGCGGGGAATTGTTGTCCGGCGAGTCGTTGTCGCCGTCCCCCTCTTTAGCGTCTGGATGGAACGTCTTCATTTCATCCCAAATCAGCTTTTGGAGCACTGGTTTCGTCAGTTTCTCATTCTCGAAGTCGTAATCGAACGACGACGTTGCCATTGTCTCGTCATCCACGTTGCGAACAGATGCGAGGTATGGATGCGCCAACGCATCGTCGATGGTGATGCGCTTGTTTGGGTCGATCACCAACATCTTTTCCAACAGATCGAGAGCATCAGGTGGCGCGTCAGCAAACATTTGCGACAACGACTTGATCGGGTTGCCGCCACGCTTGTGATACTCGGCGTTCATGAATTTCCGAGCACGGGCATTCGTGAGGAAGTACAGTTCCTGGTCGTTGGGGGCACCGAGCGCGTTCATAATGAGATGCAGTTGGTCGATATAATCTTGTCCGGGAAACAGCGGCTTGCGCGACATCATTTCGGCGAAGATGCAGCCCATGGACCACACGTCCACTTCCTTCGTGTACTTCATACAGCCCAACATGATCTCCGGCGCACGGTACCATCGCGTAACGACGTATTCCGTTAGCTCCAGCTCTTCTTCCGGGAAAATGCCACGCGCAAGCCCAAAATCGCAAATCTTGAGCTCGCAATTGGCGTTGACGAGGATATTGGATGGCTTGAGGTCGCGGTGGATGACGTTGGCTGAGTGCACATACTTCATGGCGCACAACATCTGGTACATGAAAAATGCGATATGTTCGTCGGACAAAGCATGGCGCGAGTAGATGACACGGTGCAGGTCTGTGGCCATCAGTTCAGAGACAATGTAGACGTCTTCGAATTTGGCTAGCGACACTGGCTCCAGGATGTCATCTACGGCCAGCACGTACTTGTGGTTCAAATGCCGCATGAGCTTGATCTCACGCACAATGCGCTTCGCGTCGGTCAGGTCGTCAAAGGCGCGCTGGATGTTCTTGATCGCCACCGTCTTCCCTGTGTTGGTGTTCTTGGCTGAAATGACGACGCCGTACGCCCCCGAGCCGATGGTTTTGACGTATTCAAAGTAGTTGGGAATCTCGAACCTTGTGTTCGACGTCATGAAGCACTGCGTGCCCTCACGCGTGGCGGGCAGATACTTGGGTTTGTTGGCTGCGTTCGCAGCGGCGGTGGCTTCGTCCGAGCGCTGCTTCTCACGCAACTTCTTAGCCGCCTCTACGCGACTCCGCTCTTCTTGCAGCTTGTCTTCCGTCGCTTTCTTTCCGTACATGACAAACGAGCCGTCCTTGCTTGGCACCATCGCATGGTTCCATCGGATCGCTTCCTGCAGCGCGTTCTTCCACGATTCGTACGAACGGTCGTCCTCTGCTTCGAGGATGAGCGACTTGGTGCCACAACGCAGCTCGATGCGGCGCGGGTGCTTGGTCGAACTCACAGGCGCCAGGTGATGCCCAGGCCCGATCGGAGTCTCGGAGCACAGCACGAGCGATTCCTTGCTCGTGTAGTAGCCGAGCGTCATGTGGCGCTCTTCCAGTCGCAGGATGAAGTAGCGGCGCGTCCACATCTTGAGGCGCAAGCCCTGCTTCATCAGATATCCCTCCTGGATGACGTCCGCCTGGCGAAACACGACGGCGGCGTTCGAGCGCGTGGGGGCCGTCTTGCCATGCAGCCACATGGCAAACGTGGACCGGTTCTTCGTGACGTACACGCCGTCTCCATTGCGCAGACTGGCGTCGCCTTCTTCCTGCTGCTGCTGCTGCTGCTGCTCGTGCTGGCTCATGGCGCCGCGACAATGACAGCCAGCTCAGCTCAGGTCTCACCTCCGCTCCGATCGATCGATGCGTCGGTCGGGAAGTTTCGCCCGCTGTGTGCTTGCAGTCAGTGTGACGCCGCCATAAAACCTCAAACCTCGCCCGCTCGTCGCACCTATTCCCAATCATTGCAGCACGTGGTACCTCTAGCCAGTGCGTGGATACTGGCAGAGAGTAGTTTATCCACAAAACAGGGGGGGGTACTACTGGAAAACACAGTGGGGGTCATTTGGTTTAATCAATCAAGGGTCGCAGCTCTTGACCCTTTCGGGCATGTTCATGGAGATGGCGAGGAAGTGGAGGCGGCGGCGATACAGCCGCGTGTGGAAGTCGATGGGCACGGGCGTGGCGCCCAGCCCGGTCATGCATTCGAGGTAGCGGTTGCCCTGTTCAGGCGTGCGCACGGATTTGCGCTGCTGCCGCGGCGCCATGTGCGTCGGCAGCATGTTGAACACGTTGTTTTCGCGCAAGTTCTTGAGGTTCTTGAGGTTGAATGGCACGGGATCGACGAGCGCGCGGCCGTTGATGTACAGCAGCTCCGGAGCTGCATCACTCACGGGCATGTAATGCGCCAGACTGCCGCATAGCGTCGTCGGGTGGGCCTCCATGTCGTTGTTGGGCGTGGACGACACGACACTGGCGCCCCACGGCGAGAAGAAGTACGGCACGTGCGCGAACTCGTACGAGAGCCAAAACGCTTCCTTGTCTCCCCATGAGAAGTCGAACGCAAAGCGCTCAGTCGTCATGAAGAACCAGAGCACGCTCATGGCCTTGCCCGCGCGCGCCTTGTCGATCAGCATCATGGACGAATCCATCTCGTGGCCCGTTTGACCCCTGTACGCGAACGTCTGCTTGAGGTGATCCGACGGACTGTAGCCTGGTGAGATGCCGAAGCGCTCGTAGTCGAACGTCTTGAGCCAGTGCTTGAGATATTGCACGCGGTGGCCCTTGCGAGGTTCGATGTACTGGTTGAAGAAGAGCGAGTTCTTGATCACACGGTCGTAGAAGAAGAGCGTGCCCGTGTTGGCGTAGCCCTGAACAGACCGGAGCACGGCCGGATTGACGAGCAGGATGTCGTCCGCATCAAGGAACAGCAATTCCTGGATTTCGGTCTGGTGGATGGCGAGCGGCTTGATCCAGTAGCTACGGAACGTGCTGGCCAGGTCCTCGTCGAATACGCCCTGCGCTACCAGCCCGGCACACGTGTCGATGATGCGGACGTTGTCGTCGAGCGAGTGGATGAGATCCTGCGAGGCGTGCGACAAATCGCCGCAGTGGTGGATCTCGATGAGCTCATCATTACCGAGACATCGCACCTCGCGAATGAGAGAGACTCCCAGTGGGATGATGCGGTCGTGGAGACACATGAGAATGCCCTTGCTTCCAGGCGTGACTTCGACCGTCGCTTCTGGTAGGATCGGGCGAGTCTTCCGGGGTGTGGGCGCTGGCGTCGCTGATCCATGATCGCGCGTCGTTGCTGTTGCTAGCGGCAGCGTTGGCGGCAGTGATGGCGGTAGTGTTGGTGGTGCCGTTGGTGGTGCCGTTGGTGGTGCCGTCGGTTCTGCAGCTGGTGGGGATGTTGGCGTTATCGTCGTCGGCTCCGGTGGCGGTGGTGGGGTTGTGATCACCGGCGGCGGTGGCGGCGCTTTTGTTTTTGTCCAGGCCTTGCCCAGCTTCGTCTTGCGGCGCGTCGCTGGTGGCGGATGCCTCGTTGGCTTGTGCGTCACAATCACCTCATCCGGCTCGTCGGCTTCTTCCTCTTGCTCGCGTCGTACTTGCCGAGTGGAGGCGCCAGCACGTGCTAGCACAACAGGATCATCCGCTTGGACCACTGCGGCTGGAACTGCGTCGTCGCGCATGGCCAACGTACCGAGCTGAAACATCGACACGATGCAGCAAAAGCACGCGAACACTCCGAGTGCCTGCATGACCACCAAGCGATGGCGACGACTTCGCATGTTGCGAGCTCGACCCAAGCGCTGTCGCTCGTCCATGAGGCGCTGGCCTTGGCCTTGGATGCTTATTTCGCGTTTGATCGACACTCACAGCCGGCGGTGGCGGTGGCGCCAACGACCCACACGGGGCTAGAATTGGACGCTAGCGCCGTATTTCCATTTCCGTGCCACGCGACAACGCGAGAACTCGCGCCAATTGCGGCCATGAGAAGGTGCCGACCTCATGTTTGCTTCGAGTTCAAGCAACCCAAAGGTTTGAGGATCTGTTGTCCAAGCAAATGCTATTGGAGTCACACTAGCTACACACCATATATATATCAAAGAAACCTAGTTGACGGCTCATGTATACTACGACCTGCTGTTGACAGCTCTCAGACGGTCTGGAACACACCACGAGCGACACCCTTCTCTTCGGCCTGCTGACTCGCGAAGTAGTTGAAGATTTGCTCCAGCGTCGTCTGCGAAACGCTGTACTCGCGGATGAACAGCTTGCTCTTGACATTCTCGATCAGCGCGAACACCTGCGACAGCTTGAGCTGGTCACTGGTTCCACGCAGCTTGAACCGACCGAAGTCATTCTGACGCTCCATCACGAACACACCGTTTGTGCCAAAGGAATCGACCAAGAACGTGTTCAACGCATCGAAGCGCGTCTCGTCCACACACCACGAGCAGAACGCCTCGGCACGGATGAACCCGTCACGCTCGAGAGCTGCGGCCAGCGAATAGCCCGTCGGGTGGTCCGTCGAAATACGGCTCGCCAGTTCAGCGTTGCCGAACGAACGGCACTTGTCTTCGAGCTCCATCGGCGTCACAAACGTGTTCTGGCCATTGAAGTGCTGGTGCACGAGAACTTCGATCTCTTCTGGTGAGGGAGACGCCAACTTGACATCGAACACGAGGCCATCGCCAAACCTGCTCTTCAGGTGCTGCACGCTGCCAAGACAGCGCAAGCGTCCACCCACCATGATGCCCACCCGCGAACACAGCGCTTCCGACTCTTCCATACTGTGCGTAGTGAGCACGATCGTCGACGACTTGGAGCGGGTGGAGATACCTGCGATCACGTCCCACATGAACCGGCGTGACACGGGATCCATGCCTGTAGACGGTTCGTCGAGGAAAATGATCGCTGGGTTTCCGATCATTGCAATCGCCACAGACAGCTTGCGCTTGTTGCCGCCACTCAAACTGCCAGCTAGTTTGTTCGTGAAGCTCGAGAGGTTCAGCTGGTCGATCTTCTCGTCCACCACACTCGCCAAATCTTGTGACGGCACGCCTTTGATGCGTGCGTACAACTCAAGATGCTCGCGGACCGTCATCAGCTCGAAGAGCGCATCGAACTGTGGGCAGTAGCCGATCTGCCGACGCACCTCGATCTGTTGCGTCAAGATGTCGAAGCCACCGAGGGTCGCACCGCCAGACGAAGGCACGACGTCACCGGTGAGCATCTTCATGGTCGTGGTCTTGCCGGCGCCGTTAATGCCGAGGAAACCAAAGCACTCGCCACGCTTGAGACCGAATGAAAGATCGCGCACCGCCACCTTGCCGTCAGGATACACCTTCCGAAGACCTTGCAGCTTTACGACGTCGGTGTCGGCGCCACCAGAAGCCACACGCTCCGCTTCCTTCACAACGTCGCTGTCCTGTTCGTACGACTCAGCTTCCACGCTGCGACCTCCAGAAAGCATGCTCTTGACTCGAGGGAACGTGAGCGCGTAATCGATGCCGACTGCAATGGCAAAGAAGAGAATACCGGTGACGACAAGGTAGATGAGCTCCCATCCCATGATATCCGTGCTGAATGGACTCTTCTTGGTTTTGTTGCTTCGAAGGATCGAACGAATTTCGTTCAACGTCAGGTTGAGCAAGCCATTGCCCAGACAGAACAGCGGCGAAAGTCGCCAGAAGAAAATGAGCACCTTGTTCACTTCCTTGGTCGAGTCGATGACGTCGAGGATGAAGGACACGACCATCAATACTTCGCCGATGATAAAGTTGATCATGATTGTGTATGTTTGCGATGAAGCGTGCTCTTGGAACAGGTACGACAAACAGTACGTGAACGGACAAATGGCGAGGCCGAACAAAAAGAAGATGACAATCACGGATGGGAACGTCTCGGAAGTGCACGTCACACACTCACTAGAGCCTGTCAGTGCGGAGATGTCGAAAGCCTTGATCAAGATGATAGCGAACGCGAACGGCACCATGTAGGTCAGAAAGTCGAACATGAAGTTCGACGTCCAGAACGCACCGAGAGACACACCCGAAACCAGTTGCTGATGCTTCGAGTTGTGAGACGACTGCTTCTCCTTGACGAGGAACACCACGATTGACGCCGGGAAGAAGGAGAACGCGATACAGATGAACAGGCACGCCGTGAACGACAAGAACGATCCAAACAATGCCTTTGACGACGCCGTCAATGGCAGCGGGTGGTTGTTAACAACCAGATCGACGTTGCTCGAGCTGGCATCACTGCCAGTGTTGGACGCGAAGAAGCGATACATAGCTTGATCCATCATGGCTTTGAAGATCGGCGCACTGTGTGTTGCCGTCGTGTTGATCAGAATGTTGTAGCCCAGGATGTTGTCATCGCTCGAGCCGTAAACCTGGAAAGCGCCATACTGACCAACTGCAGGCGACTGGCCTTGCTTGCCGTAGCCCAAGTTGAAAACTTCCTCGCCGAGACGAAGGCAGTAGCCCGTTGAGTCACTGTGGTTGATTTTCGGGTCAGTGTACGCGACATTGAACACCGTCGGCGTGTCGTCGCTGTACGGAGGGCGTGGGAAACTGCTATCGGGAATCATTTGCGCCTTGGCGCCGGTGAAATAGGACGACGACATGACGTTGGAACACCACTTGCCATCACCCGAGTCTGCCTGGCACACATACGGTGTTGGACTGTCGCTCTTGTACTTGAACTCATTTGAATTCAGAGCCAACTTGGGGTCGCTTTGGGTGATATTGCTGCCCTTCAACAGCGAAAGACCGGCAAGCAGCAGCAACACTGGCAGAAGGCTGCTGTAGATCAGCATCTTTTTGTCTCGCTTGGCAACACGGAAGCGCTTCTGCAGCAACGCATAGAGGTGGTTGCTGAAATATGCGCTGCTGGTGACCACGACCGGCTCTGCAGTAGTCGAGTTGGCTGGCGAGTGCGAAGGAACTTCGCGTGCGTCTTTCTGAAGCGTGTGCTGTTTCTCCTCATCGCCTGCCTCAGCAACCTTGATGAACACTTCCTCCAATGTAGTCACCGAAATGCCGTACGAGAGCAACCCCAAGTTGTCCAAGTTGTCGTCGAGAGCGGCAAACATCGTCGCAAACTGCGACGAGCTGTCCAGTGGGAGCTGGAAGGCAATCTCGCTACCGACGTTGTTCAGCACTTGGGCTCGCGGCACATGACTGGTCACGAAGTTGATCACTTCGCTGTCATCGCAACGACCATCGTCCTTGACCATCGTGAGGTTGTAGCCCGCGCCAAAGCGGTTCTTCAAGAACAACGAAGATCCGCAGCATCGCAGCTCACCTTTAGGCATGATGGCGATTCGATCACCCAGAATATCCGCTTCGTCCATGAAGTGCGTCGTCAGCACCATGACGCGGTCGTTGCGGTTGTTGAGCAGAATCTCCCACGTGCTGCGACGACTGTACGGATCCATGCCAGACGTTGGCTCATCCAAGAACACCAGTGAGCTGTCTCCAAGCAAGGACACGGCCACCGACAGCTTGCGCTTCATGCCACCCGACAGGCTGTTGGACTGCACATTGCGCTTTTCGGTCAATCCGACCTCGCGGATCTGCTTGTTCACGACAGCAGTCAGTTCGTCCTTCGCATAACCCTTGATCTGGCCGAAGAAGATCAGGTGCTCTTCCACCGTTAGCTCACCAAACAGCACGTCGTGCTGGAAACAAATGCCTAGCGACTCACGAATGGCTTCCATGTCCTCCGTGATGGACAAACCGTTGAACGTTGCCGTACCAGCCGTCGGCGCGATCATCCCGGTCAACATCGAGATCAGCGTTGTCTTGCCTGCACCGTTATGKCCGAGCAGACAAGTGATCTGGTCTCGGTACATGACGAGGTTCATGCCCTTGACGGCCACCTTTTCTCCTCCGGRCACAGGGAACACCTTGCGCAGACGATGTACCGACAGCACTTGTCCGTTGCGTTCCTGCTCTCGCAGGTCCGCACCAACTGGCTCGAGATTCGKGTTGACGTCGAGAATGACATCATCGTGCGTGTCTTCCGTTCGCACTTCCGAGGGGTCCTTGCGTCTGCTTCTCCAGTACGAAGGCGACAGCGGGAAGTACCACTTGA
>NSDO01000727.1:0-15209 GCA_002286825.1 Lagenidium giganteum | reverse complement strand
CTCGAGGTTTTTCCCTTGTGGCGGTACCCCGTAGAAAGTGATAGCTCGCTCAGGGATCTGACGGTTTAAGACTCTTCAATTCACCCTCTCCTCACAAAGTGCGATCCTCGTCCCAAAGACCGCCTCCGCGTGCCTGACAAGGTGGACGGAGTTTCCTCTGCAATCAATCTGCGAACTGAGACATTAGGGCACAAGGTGTGCCAATGTCATCGCAACAGTTTGGCTGAGAGCGAGTACACACGGCGACTGGCCACCGTTGGCAGCAACTCGATTGAAATCCAGATGCCATCACGACTCGACTCGATCTGTGAAGAAGTGTTCTGCTTCTTCTACGTCTACGAGCTCATGTGCTACTACGTGTGGTACTTCAACGGCTACTGGAATGTCGCGTGCCTCAACTCCCTCATCATTGCCGGTGTCATCACTATCAACGTAGTGGCCAAGCGCAAGATTCTCGCGGCCGTCGTTCAGATGACGCAGCACCATTGCAGTGTCGCGGTCAAGCGCGACGACGTGTGGCAAACCATCAAGTCGACCGACCTTGTACCTGGCGACCTGGTGCGTGTTGGCGAGAACTGTCAACTTCCTTGCGATATGGCCATCGTCAAGGGTAGCACAGTCTGCGACGAATCGATGCTCACTGGCGAATCAATGCCAGTACAAAAGTTTCCGATCCCTACGAGCACCAGCGATGTTTACGCACCGGAACAGACAGGCAAGAAGCACACGCTGTTTGCCGGCGCAATGGCGCTATCTTCAGGCAGGCAAGAAGAGATTCTGGCCGTTGTGCAGACTACAGGTGCGCACACAGTACGTGGACAGCTCATCCAATCCATTTTGTATCCATCGCTCATCCGTTTCAAGTACGATGAACACCTCAAGTCGTGCGTGCTCTTCTTGGCCATCTACGGGTTTGTGGCTTCGTATCTCGCCATGAAATTCCTGATGGAGAACGCCGGACTCGAGAACACGCTCTTCTCGTTTGTTTACGGCATGTTTATGCTCTCCGCTGTCCTCAGCCCGCTCATCCCAGTCGTTCGCACGATCGGCCAGGTCAATGCGACGAAGCGCCTGACCAAGGAAAACATCTTCTGCCTCAATCCGCAGCGCATTCCACTCTGCGGCAAAGTGCGCGTGTTTGGCTTCGACAAGACGGGCACGATCACCAAGCAGGGGCTTGACCTGCGTGGTTGCATACCTGTCAACCCTCATGGCCGCGCGTTCCTGCCCGAGTTTGATGACATCACGAGCGATCATTTGAATCCGATGATGAAGTTCGCACTAGCATCGTGCCACGCTGTCGGGTCTTTAGATGGCGAATTGGTGGGGAACGAGGTAGAAGTGCGAATGTTCCAGAGCACCGCATGGTCTCTAATCGAGGAGGAAGGCGTCGCTCCAGTGGTCCAATCACCTGACGGCGCTAACGAGCTCCAAGTGCTCAAACGCTTCGAGTTCGACCACAACCGTATGTCGATGAGTGTTGTCATGCGTCACCTTGGCACTGGCAAGATCTACGTCTTCTGCAAGGGATCTTACGAAAAGATCGAGTCGTTGTCGTTGTCGCGGTCATTGCCATCGGACTACACAAACACTGCGGAGAAACTGGCAAAGCACGGTTGCTACGTGCTGGGAATGGCATACAAGGACGTGACTGAGCTTGCTGCTCAAGGAGCAACCTCTTGGAACCACTTCCTCGCAGACCGAGACACGGTCGAAGCACGTCTGAGTTTGCTGGGATTGGTTATGTTCCAGAACGAGCTCAAGAGTGACTCAGCCGGCGTTGTTGCTGACCTACGCAACGGAGGCATCCGATCTGTCATGATCACTGGTGACAACGCCTTGACTGGCTGTTACATTGCGCGAGAGTGCGGTATGGTGCGAGGCTCGTCCAAGGTGATCCTAGGCGACATCCTCCCCGTGAACGAGCAAGGAGGTCGTGCGCTGGTGTGGAAGGACGTCGAATCCGAAGAAGAGATCTCGCATAAGACGTTGCTTGAGCTGGTTGGCGAGCAGGAGCGATGCGACGATCCGACAGCGCCTCCACCATACGAGCTCGCTGTCACTGGCCATGCGTTCAACTACCTCGTCAAAATGGGCGAACTGACTCCGCTGCTCTTTCACATCCGCATCTTCAGCCGGATGACACCGGCGGAAAAAGTTGGCTGCATCACGCAGCTAATGTCACACGGCGCCATCACTGGCATGTGCGGTGACGGCGGCAATGACTGCGGTGCTTTGCGGGTAGCACACGTGGGGGTGGCACTCAGTGATACCGAAGCTTCTGTTGTCTCGCCGTTCACCAGCAAGGACAAGACCATCGCCTCAGTTGTCGCGCTTTGCAAGGAAGGACGCTGCTCTCTAGCAACGGTGTTCGCCAACCTCAAGTTCCTCATCATGTACGGACTCATTGGCTCTGGACTGCGCTTTGTGATGTACTGGCACGCCGTGTTCATGTCCGAGTGGTGCTTTATGTTCTGCGACGGTTTGATCCTCGTGGGGATGTCCTACGCGATCACGCTCGCTCAGCCGCTGCAGACACTTGGTCAGCAACGACCGACATCGAGTCTCATTGGCCCGACGACCGTGTTGTCAGTGCTTGGACAGCAGATGATCCACACGATCTTTCTCTACGTGGCCATTCATGACGTCCTGCAGCAGCCGTGGTATTGCCCCTTTACACCTGAAAGCGTCGACTTGGTCAAGTGGTGGCTGCTGCAGGACAGCAATCTCGGCACAGCCATTTTCATGATCATTGCTCCACAGCAGATGATCGGTGGAGTGGCATTCTCGCTGGGCGCCCAGTTCCGTCAGCCGGTCTGGAAGAACCGCTTCCTCATGGGCTTCTTCCTGTTCCTAGAAGGCCTCGTCCTGTATTTGTCGCTAGCCGACCCAAATCGCGTGACCGAGCAATTTCGAATGGCCACCAGCACGAACGTGATCGGTCTCCCTGACATCCCCATGCCCAGAGACTACCGCGTGCGATATGTGCTCTTGGTCATGGGTAATCTGCTCGCCATCTTGCTCTTCGAGTCCTGCGTTATTCAAGGTCCGATTCGAAACATTTGTCGCCATCGCTTCCATACAAACGTGCTGCAAATGCGGCTATGAAAGCTCCCACCTGTTGACAATGTTTCAGATATTCAATTAACACCATTTTTTTGGTACAGTACGCAGTTATATTTATCGTACCGGAGAGTGTTTTACAGTGATTTATGTGTACGATGTGATTCAACACGAATCGCGCATCTTGCGTTGGTTGGCCGCACTCCACACACAATTATGACCAATCAAAAGGAGACAAAGGGTGCTGTTATGACCAATCAGTGATCCCCAATCGAGCATGTGGTGATCCTCGGCACTCTCGACAATTCTTCACCGCATCAAAGATGATGACCCCGATGATCCGCCGTGTTGCGTGCGTTGCGTCGCGCGCGATGGCTCGCCAGGCTGCGCCTGCCGCCACTGCTATGGCGCAGCGTGGTGTGTGTGCTGCGCCTGTGTCGCGCTTCGTCACGATCCAGAACGTCCGCTTCAACTCGTCGCTCGGAGGACTGCTCGACGTACGTGGACTCGTAATGTTCTCGATTGATGGCCGTGCTAACTATGTCATGCGTTGCTGTGGCACTGGCAGCGCGAGATCCAGGAAGAAAAGGGCAACTGCTTCGAAGGAGAGGAGCTGGAATCGCTGCAGGCCGAGGTGACCAAGGTGTTCAAGATCTCGGAGACGCCTGGCAAGATGGAAGTCGTGTTGCGCGGACAGGTCCAGGGCAGCGATGTCCGTGTCACGTTCGATGCCCAGGACTCGGTTGAATTGGACGAGACGTACGGCGACGAAGAGCTGGAAGATGCCGAAGGCGCGGCCGAAGAAGACGACGAAGAGGCCGAAGACGAGCTCCCAGGCATTCGCTTCGTGGCGGAAATCTCGCGCAACGGCCAGGGCCTGCAATTCGACTGCGTTGCCAGCAGCAACGTCACGGTCGAACGCGTGCGCTACCTTCACGACCTGAGCAAGGACGCCCAGGACGACGACCTGTACTACGGGCCAAGCTTCATCGACCTCGAGTTCGACTTGCAGAGCGAGTTCTACAACTACTTGGCCGAGCACCACGTCGACGACACGCTCGCGCAGTTCATCGCACAGTACGCGGACCTCAAGGAGCAGCGCGAGTACTTCACGTTCTTGCAGGATGCTGCCAAGTTCGTCAAGAACTAAACCCCACCGCCGTCTTGCCTTGACGTTCACGGCGGACCCTTCCCACGTTTCCTCGGCGAATGTCCGCTGTCCATATGCAAACCAATAATAACCCCACAAAAGCACGCGTTCTCCTTCATTCCGGCAGCGGCGGTGACGCATGTTCCCAGCACCCGCTCGGACGATTCGCCGCACCTGTAACCCTCTGTAACCACCGTAACCCTTCATGTCGTCGTAGAGCACCCATTTGGCGATAAGATCTCAGATGGCAGTAAAACACCTGATCCTTGATGGAGAGTCTGGTCGCCAACGGGCGGCGCCACCCGTGCCTGGAGCAGCAGCAGCGAGTGTTCGGCTCACTTCGACATCCTCCCACGGCGCAAGAACAACGCGCGCCATCGGTGCGAGATGATGCTGTCCAAGTTCCTCATCCGCGGACTGGGCTTCTTCAATGACGCGTACGACCTCTTTGTCATGAACGTCGTCAACATCGTGCTCACCGAGCAATACGGCGAAGACGTGTACACGCCAGCGCTCAAGTCTAGCGTATCGGCATCGGCTCTCGTCGGCGCTGTGCTCGGCCAAATCGTGTTCGGACTGGTGGCCGACCGCCTGGGGCGGCGAGGCAGCATGATTGCTACGTGCGTCATCCTCATCCTCGGCGGGATCATGTGCACGTGTGCCTACGCCAGCTCGCCGACGGGGACGCTGTGGGTGCTGGTGGTGGCGCGTGGGATCCTGGGATTTGGTATTGGCGGTGAATACCCGCTGGCGGCGTCGTCGGCGGCGGAAGACGCGATGTCGGTGGAGAATCGCAATCGACGTGTGGCGCTGACGTTCTCGCTGCAGGGTGTGGGGTCGCTGACAGCCGCGGTGCTCGGTGACATCCTGGTGCGTGCTCTGGTGCCAGCACCAAAAGGTGGCAACAGCAAGCAGGACCAGGAGCTGGTTTGGAGACTGCTCTTTGGCTTCGGCGTCATCCCAGCACTCGCCGTAGTCTTCTTCCGGGTCCACGCTAGCGAACCCGAGACGTTCACGAATGCCAAGCGCAAGCAAGTGCAGCAACAGGCCGACTCGTCCGGCGCACGAATGTCGTCTGTTGTGTACTTCCGCCGCGTTCTGTATCACTACGGCTGGCGGTTGCTGGGCACAGCAGGCACATGGTTTCTCTTCGATATTGTGTTTTACGCGCAGAGTTTGTTTTCCGCCAGCATGTTGTCGGTTGTTGGTGTTGCTGACGCTTCGTTGCAGGAGATCACGCGGCAGAACGTGTTCGTGGCGCTGATGGCGCTTCCTGGATACTACGTTGCAGTTGGGCTCATCAACCGCCTCGGCCGCAAGTGGATCCAGCTCCAGGGCTTTGTGGCAATGACCGTCATCTTCCTCGTCCTTGGCATGTGGTGGGGCGATATCAAGCACGATAGCACTCTATTCATCCTGCTATACGGATTGGCGTTGTTCTTCTCGAACTTCGGTCCCAATACGACAACCTTTGTTCTGCCGACCGAGATGTTTCCCACGGCGATTCGGGGCACATGCCATGGGCTCTCAGCTGCCATGGACAAGCTTGGTGCAGCGATCGGATCGTACGGGTTCTCGCCACTAGTGCAGCTGCCTGGCTTCGGTTTCAACGGCGCGTTCTTCACGTTTGCTTTTTTGTGTTTCCTGGCTGTTCCATTGACGCATACATGCGTCTTTGACAACACCTCTCGACTTGAGGACTTGGACGACGAATTCGAAGCCAACATCGTGAGCTCGGAGACGCTTATTCTCGCTGCCAAACTGCAAGACGAGGCAGATGAGCAACAACGAGGTCTGCGACCACGTCGTCCCTCCCAGACGATGACCGAAGATTATGACCTCGAAACGATTGAGAGTGCGCGATCATCGATCGCTAAATCCTGAAGAAACTAGCAACACGATGAATGAATTCGACGTCAATGTACTTTTTCGTGTGTGTCTGTGTGTGAGTTGCAGTCACCGGGCAACAACGATTGTGGCACGCACTACAACGAATCATGCCACCGCTCAAAACGACGCGACCGTTGGTGCCTCGCCCCTTTAAGGCCGGGGCTCGGACCGAGCGGCTTGGGTTCGGGAAGTCGCTTGCACATGGCGTGACCACGTCGCTGGAGGCGTCGAGAACGAAATGCAGACATCGCGTGATGCCGCCACACCTCGATTCCCAGTTAGCGGTGTCTCACCAGAGCGACCAGCAACAGCATCGAGGTCTGCGAACTCCCAGGCGCCGACGCAAGCACATGACATTGAGCAGTGGAAGCAAACGATCCGAGAGCACGAAGACGAGCAAGTGTTGCTGCATCAGACCGTGGTCACCTCGAAGAAACAACAACTGGAAGCGCAATATGAGCGAGTAAGGGCTGTTATTTCCACTTACTCCACCTCGAATATGGCGTCGCAGAAACTGATGATGGGTTCCACAGTTGGCCAAGCAAAGGGCATTTATCCGACACGAAAAGCGCAAACTCTTGCTTCAGAATGCGTTGCTCGAGTCCGAGCGAGAGCGCTTCGAGGCGTCACTGCAGGCCGATTGGTTCTGTGCATCGGCCTTTCCATCAGTGAGAGATCGGCGAATCACACTGGACGTTGGCGGCCAGATTTTTGAGTTGTCGTCCGGGCTAGCCCTCAAAGATTCCGGTTCCCTATTGGCTGCGCTTGCTATGGACGACTCGCCTTTATCCGCAGTCGAGTGTGGGTGCTTTCGCATTGATCGGGAGTGGTGGCTCTTTCGCTACGTGCTGCATTTTCTCCGCGATGGTATTCTCCCGCAAGACCCCAAGCTGCTGCGCGAGTTGTACCTCGAAAGCGAGTTCTGGAAGATTGAGTCCTTGCGCAAGGCGATCGAAACTCGCAACATGGAGATTCTGCAGCTCAAGACCCAACAACAACAACAAGACGCTGAAAGCATGGGTGCCGCTGGTGCAGCCGTCTTGCTTCCAGGAGCAAAAGCCAAAGGGTCGTTGCTCGGCGCTGGTCTCCTCGGAAAATTGAAAGCAAACTCTATGCTGCCAGATGTGGCGACTAAACCTAAGGATCCAAACGCATGGTGGATGGAAGCCCCACCATGGTGGGGTGTAGTCGCAGATAAGGAGAAGAAAGAGCCTAAGCTCGTCGGATTGGCTGCGCTGGCCAAGAAAGCAGACGGCAAGAGCAAAGCTGGCGATGGCGAATCCGCAGAAGATGCATGGTGGAAGTCGAGTGTGTACAAAGGAAAAGACTTCGTCCAGCTTTTAGCTCCGAAGCCAAAAGAGAAAACAGCCGATGCGCGCAACGAAAGCGCAGACAGCCCCCGCACAGCACTGCTGTTGAATAGCACGTGGGCATCGTCCTTGCACCTCGGGGAATAGTGATAGGTGAGGATACCCAAATTCAAAATATAATCACACTGGGATTTGACTAGGCTGATGATACAGCGCATGAATATGTTCACAAACCTCCGATAGGCGGTGTTAAATTCGCTCCGAAGCTTACGGGGCGTGGGGACGAGACGTAAATTACTCGAGGACTATTCTGCACGAATTTTTGTTGTCTTTTGTCTGCGTGGTGTGTGGTCTGCTATCACAAATTTCGTCCAAGTCTATTCGTGTCCATGTAAATCCCATACATGGTGTGTCGGACTAGATCTAGCCCATGTGAACGAGATCTGCCAATCACACACGGCGTTGAGATACCGGGTCAGCGAGGAGAGAGACGTCGAAGTGAAGAACTGTGACAGGAAGATGACCTCCAAGTGTGTGGGGAAGACACTTTAGGAAGAATAAAAGGAATGAATGGCGTGCTATGAGGATGCTTAGACTTAACAGGGAATCTGTCTAAAGAAAGCTCTCTATCCGGTCCACGTAAAGTTCATGATCGATCACGCGTTCGCTTGTTGGACTGCAGGTGTTCGGCCTTCGACTTCGCCGTGCAGGATGAGATGCAGCACTTCATAGCGCATGAGCGCGAGGGACTTCTTGGTGCAGGAGAAGCTGAAGTCTGGGTCGACGAACTTGCAATACTTAATGCAGACAAAGACACCGCAATCAATCTGCTTCGGGGTAACTTCTGCGTCGATATGAAACATCTCAAGTGTGGTCTCTCAGTCGCTTGCAGATGTTCTCAAGTGCTGGCATTATCGTCTCGCTGTCCAAGCTGTCGTAGTATATGTGATCGTGCGCTTCGTCATGTCGATCATGATGCAGCACCAATGGTGGCTTGGAACGTTGACAGGGATCAGCAGCTTCTGGATCCGTGGAGGAGCGTTCTTCTTCATATCCGCGTCAAATTGCTGCTTGAAAGCCGTGATTTTTTCGAGCAACCTCTTCTCGACGACCAACGTGGAGCCACGGGTGATCCTGATGGCGTCGATCACGACAGCTTCACCGGACCACGCGACCGCCTTGTGAGCTTCACACAACCGGTCGCAAAAAGCCGCGATGTTGTCGTCGTTTAACCATGTCGGTGGTCGCAGGCGATATAAGCTGAAGACGAAGGCGACGCCTGGTATGTCTGGAATATGCCGGAGCGGAAACTGACCGTCGATCCACTCACCGACGCGGTTCATGTCTTCGAGGTTGTCCATGTCGACGGCACAGGCAACGACTTCCCGCAGCCACCGCACAGTATCACGACCTTCCTTGCAGCGCTTCTGGATCGTTAAGAGCATCATCATCGCCTTGATCTGGGCTTCTGTGAACGTGCCAACCGAGGCAATCGACACGCAGTGCACTTCAGCGCCGCAGTCGGAGCCTGCTGTGCTTGGGTTGCTGGACTGACTCACGACAATCGGCGACTCCGCCGAAGTCTCGGAGACAGGAAGCTTCACCACACAGGCATTCAGTAAGTCTTCAGGCAGGAGGTAGAACACGTCCGCGTTCCTCACGGGATTAGTCTTCGTCACTAGCTTTGGCTTGCGGTTCGCAAACTTTGTGAACCGCACAGGTAGTCCACCCACCTGCTCGCAGCAGTCCTTCAGACCTGGCTAGTTTTTCGCGATTGCTTGCGCGAACTGGACGAGCGTAACCTCTCCTTCTTTACGACGGATCTTCAAGCCAGTCATGAACTCGGCTCGCTTCTTCTTCGTCGCAGCGGCTTCTTTCTTCCTGTCCAACTTTGGACGGCCCGTGTAACGGGACTGTGGTCAGCCCCGTTACCACAGCGTACACGCTGTGCGCAGTCGAGGAAGCTTGCTTGAGCGAGGTTGGCCTCGCTCACTCGTCCTGACGTCCCACTGACGTCAGGGCCTGTGTAGTTGGAGGGAAAACCAGACTGAATATATTGCAGGGTCCTTATATCCTACTAAGAAATATACCAAAACCTACATGTTCTACATATGTAATATTTATACCTAATCCTACTGAAGGACCCCATTGGCTGATAATGATCCGCATTTCAGCCAATCATGTGATGGGACCAATTGGCCCATTACATCATCCCCCCTTAAAGTGCGAAGCAGGGGATTTGCGAAAATTCGCCGAAGTCGCGAAGCGGCGCAAATGCGAAGCGCCTGCGGCGACCAGGCGCGCGACAAACGTGTTCGAAGCGTCAGTCTCCGACACACGCCGTGCTGAAGCGAGGGACGTTGCGTCCCTCGGCGACTATTTGGAGCTGCACGTGGGTGCAACTCGGACTTCGATGCGACCGCGGTGGAGCGGCAGCACTTAGTGTGCAAGCAGCGCGAGCTGGCTTGCACTTTGCTAATGGCAGCGCGACGAGCACATCGTCACGCATGTTCTTGGAGACTCGCCCTCGATGGTGAGTCTCTGAACTTGGCCACGTTGTCTCAGTAGCACCCTCATGGTGCTACATAACGCGTGGTGGTCTGCAACACGCTTGAGCGTGTTGCATCTTTAAAGCCGTCGAACTTGGCGGCTTCAGTCATTCTTCAGCAGTGGTGTGAATGCACCACTGCGCAGTCTTCAACTCTCGGCACGGGGCCGAGGGTGCTCGTCGCCATACGAAGCGGTGCCGCCGCTGCGCCGAGGCTCTCACTTCGCAACTTGCGTCGTCGTGAGCAAGAGTCACCATGGATGGTGACTCTTGCTCACGACACCATGGATGGTGACTCGGACGCGCACATCGATGCGCGTCGTCAGGGGAAGGATGCCGCAAGGTGGCGGCATCTTCATCTTCAGCAGTACCTCGTGTGCTCCTTCGGTAACACCTTCAACGGGTGTTGCAGCGTCGTTGCAACACCATCGGGGTGTTACACTTCATCTTTGGTGGCATCCACGGGATGCCACATTGTCATCTTGGACGTCGCACACATGCGTTAGCATGGCGGCGTCATTCTTCATTTTTGTGTCGAGCGTGAACTCGACACCAAAGCGTGACCCAGTGTCACTCCATCATACGACATGAGTCGCCGGGGCATGGCGACTCCAACTTGGCAGGAGTGCCTTGCACTCATGCGTCATCACGAAGCGTCGATTCGTTACAGGCAGCGACGCTTGTATTCGCGCAGTATGTCCGGCACATCCTGCTGCAGCGTCGCGTGTGGTTCCCAGGTGTCAGCACTGGCCGGGTAGCCGAGCCAGTGCACGCGATAGAAGCGCGCAACAGTGCGCTTCTTGTTTCCACGATGGTGCACACGGTCTTCGTATGCGGTCGACAATCCAACGTCGGTCACCCGACGTATCGACCAGTGGAGGTGGAGCGTCTCGAACAAATCGAGGCGCTGTGTGACCGGATCGCTGGTGACGTCGCTCGCGTAATGACGGCACTGCGAGCGACTCAGGGGCACGTGGAGGGGGTGCGTCGTGAGCGCCACCATTTGATGGGCGAACTAGATGCATGCGGAGCTCTGGGCTTCGGCTGCGTCCGGTGTTCCAACTGCAGCGGCACCGGTGGCTGCTGCTCCAATGCTTGCGGTGTCGGCACCGCCGACGCTGATGGCTGCGCCGTGGGCTTGGCCTTGGGTGCACCAGTTCGCTCACCCACCTGGCGCGAGTGCTCAGCCGATGGCGGCACTCGTGAGCGCATCACCGCGGGTGCCGACGGTTGAAGCTCCTCGCCACACGACTCCAAGTGTGGCGCCCGAGGCAGCGGGCGACGATCTGCTTGTGCCTCCGGCGCGGGAGGCACCGACTTCGACTACAGCGGTGAGCGACGTGACGCTGAGCGACGTGACGCTGACTCTGTCGCCGCCTTGCTCGGCGACATCTGCGACGGCGAGGTCGATCCACCGTGATCAACCTGGAAGTGATCCTCGTGTCGGTGATACCGCTTGAGGCACCCAACGAAGAACGTCGGGTGCAGTCGCATCCTCGACGGGATGTCGAGGGGTGTACGCGTGGCCTCTCGCGTGAGTCACCGTGAAGGGGCCGATGACCTGAGTAGCAACTTGGTGGATCCCAAGTTGCGTGTTTGGTGAGGTTAGCCGTCGAGAGCATAACCTTGTCCCCAACACGGAACACTTCGGCGTTCGAGCGGTTGTGAGCGTCCGCTCGCTCTTTCGGATTATCCATGGCTTCCGCCATGGCGTCTCGGACGAATCGCACGATCGCATCACGCGATTCCAGGAACGACGTCACCGCTGGTGACGTCACGTCGATCTCTTGCGACGGTGTGAAGCCGTCGCGTCTCCTTGGTCATCGCTTGGTTGGAGTGACGTGGATGTCACTCGAGCTGTTGATCGAGTCACGCGACGCTCCGTCGGTGACTGCGTGGGCACTCGTGGAACGAGTCACACGACGTTCGGTCGGTGACTCGGCTTCCGCGCTCGAGTTGGGTGCTCGACGTCGCCGTTGCTTCTTCATGTTGCTCTTGTGAGCCGCACGGTGCTTTGCCGGCAGCTCTTCGTCCTGTCTCCGAGTCACGCGATGTGACATCGGTGACTCTTCCCCGGACCGAACTCGTGTTTGCTCGGGTCATCTGCGTTCGTGTCGGTCAGCAGCGACGCCATCTGATCCAGGCACACCTGGATCGTCGCCTGAGACATCGCCATCAGCAGTGGTGTCAAACGTTCCAGCTGGCTGAGGCTGGGACCCTCCCCCACCAATAGCGGAAGCAATGATGGACGCCGGGACTCGAGGGTGGCGTCATTAGTTTACGAAGAACGGCGTCAACCCGGTTGACGCGTGGACCGCGTTGTTCATTGCGAATTCCGCCATGGGCAGGAACTCGGACCAGCTCTCGAACGACGTGGCGTACGAGCGAAACACGTCTTCGAGCGTGCGATTGACTCGCTCGGTTTGGCCATCCGTCTCCGGATGGGCGGCTGTGGACATATGCAGTCGCGTTCCCATGCGATGCATGACGGAACGCGAGAACGTGGCCGTGAACAGTGGATCACGGTCAGAGACAATGTCATCCGGCATGCCGTGATGCCGGAAGACCACATGCGTGCAGCATCTTCCGCCGTGACTTGGCGTGACACAGGTGCACCATCTTGCTCAGGCGATCCACAGAGACAAGGATGCCGGTGTTGCCGCCGGCATCCGGAGGGAGCCCGAAGATGAAGTCCATCGAGATGGACTTCCAACCGTCGCTGGGAACAGGCAGCGACCTCAGAGGCGCGCGGGTTGCCGGCGCAGGTTTCGTGCGCTGGCACACCTCGCACGTCTTGACGTACTTGCGGACCCACCGATACATGTGGGTCCAGTAGAACACACGCGAGAGCGCGAGGAACGTCTTCTCGCGCCCGAGATGCCCGCTCGTGGGGGCATCGTGATGCTCCCAGATGAGCCGAAGACGCAAGTCTTCGTCCAGTGGAACAACCACCCGTGGTTGCTCAGCAGCATCGACCTGGTATCACAACAGGCCGTCTTGGAGCGCGTAGCGATGTGCACGCGCTTGAACCTTCGACGAGACTTCATGGAAGTCTCTGATGGTGCTGCAAGATATGCGAGGAGCGCGCGGCAGAGCGCATCGTGCTCGTAGGCAGCGATGATCTCATCACGCAACGTGCTCACCACTTGCGTGGTAACAGAGAGAGTCGCCGCAGAAGGCGACTCTCTGCGAAGGCAGCAGATGCACGAACACTGTGCAGCATCCAATGATCCGTGCTCGCGCGGATCATAGTCTGGTCGTCGAGACAAAGCATCCGCGAGGAAGTTCTGTATACCAGGCTTGTAGAGTACAACGAAGTTGTACTCGGCGAAGAACGAGCGCCAGCGTGCCATGCGCTGACTCAGGATCACGAACTTCGACGTTCCGAGCAGATAGACTCGGAACTTGACAAGAACATACTTCATCGCGAGTAGCTCCTTGTCATGCACCGGGTAGTTGCGTTCCGCCGGCTTCAGCTGGCGGAACTGGTACGAGGCGACGCGCTCCTGTTGCGCGTCGTCGAACTGCATGAGCGCACACCCGATGGCGTAGTCGCTCGCGTCGCACACGACGTGAAAGGGCTTGTCGAAGTTCGGCAAGGCCAGCACCGGAGCCTCGCGGAGGCTCTTTTTCACCTGTTCGAAGGCGGCTTGATGTTCCGCCTTCCATTCCCACGTCACGTCCTTCTTGAGGAGTGACGTCAGCGAGGCTAGCATAGCCTCGCGTGTACTTGTGGAGGTAGTTGGCCAGGCCCAACAACTGACGCAACTGCTTGGCGGTTTGTGGAATCGGTGAAGCATCGATGGCGTCGACCTTCTCGGAGTCGACGCGAACGCCCTTGACACCCACGAAATCCCCAAGCACAGGGATTTCCTCCGCGAAGAAGATGCACTTCTTCAAATTTGCCTACAGCTTCTGCTGTCGCATGACGAGGAACACCTCCCGTAGGTGTTCCAGATGAACTTGGACGTCCGTCTTGCCATCCGTGGCACGACTGTGGATGAAGAAATCGTCGAAGTACGAACTCGCAAAAGGCACAAAGGGGTCTCATCACCTGCGTGACCATCCTGTTGAAAGTCGCAGGGGCATTCTTCAGCTCCTGCGGCATGACCAGCCACTCCCATAGCATCCCACTTGGGGTGCTCACCGCTGTGAGAGGGATGTCCCTCTCATTCATCCGCATCTGATAGAGCCCGTCTTTCAGATCGATAGCACTGAACACAGTGCTCCCGGACATGGCGTCGATCACCATGTCCTTGCGCGGAATCGGCGTTTGCGCCGGGATGGTCGCATCGTTCAGCTTGTTGAACGCATGAACGATGCGCCGTCCCCCTGTGGCCTTCTTCACACAGAACGTCGGGCTCGAGTGCGGGGATTTGCTCTCCCGCAAATGGCCGGCGCGCGATCAAGAGGCAAAGAACTCATCGATCGCTTCAAGGTCACGCGGCAGTGGCCACTGCCGCGTGGCCACTGCTTCGACCTTCGCCTTGGACGTTGGAGGCCCTGCTCGAACGTCATGCACAATGCGCTCCGGGGATTCCACTCCGGAGGCCAGCTTGTTCTCACTTGCCGACGCCTCAGCGACAGCCGGAGGCGTCTGAGGGTTCGCGCGTGGCGTTGCCACGAGCGCTAGGGTGACTGCTTCAGTCCAAATGCCTCACGGAGCGCCGCATTGCTGGCATCATCAAGGGACGCTGGGGTCTTCCGGAAGAGGGTGGTCTTGACCGGACCATCCTCCAGACCTGCCATGAACACAGCGAGCTGTGTCGTGGCATCGACCGGTGCTGTCACGATGGTGAACAGCACGTACCTGACCCGCTGCACGCATGCATGCAGGTCTATAGTTCCTTGCCGCAGGCGAAGGAACTCATTGCGCACCCGGAATTCATTCTCGGGTGGCTCGAACGCGAGCTGGAGTTCAGAAGCTGGAGAAAACACTTGGATCCGACAACCGTTTTCCTACGCCCTTGAACTGGCACGTCCCGACAGTCTGAACATGCCGTAGGCAACTTGCAGCGCGGGTCCGTGAGCCCCCGCGCAGCGATGGCGGACGCGCTACCACTGCGCTATGCGCCCAGTCAACGAGCCCACACCACGCTACGCTTTCACACCGAATAATGCGCCCTACACACCTCGCACGCGCCCGCACACACGGCCCACACCAGCCCCTTCATCATGCTACGCCCGCCTTCCACCCTGCGTCCCTGCCTGCGTGCTGCGTGCTGCGCGCGCACACGTGTGCGTGCAG
>NSDO01000726.1:0-21926 GCA_002286825.1 Lagenidium giganteum | reverse complement strand
TCATGTTGCCTTCGTGCCAGTCAGAACAGAAATGAATGAATAAGCTATAAATGATTGCCAATTATTGAATTTGTCTGGCACGTCAGGACCACACGGTATATCGAAACGAGAGCGCCGCTTCTTCTCTTCGTCGGCTTCGCCGCTCATGTTGCCTTCGTGCCAGTCAGAACAGAAATGAATGAATAAGCTATAAATGATTGCCAATTATTGAATTTGTCTGGCACGTCAGGACCACACGATATATGCCCGGATCATCGTGTTTTTACGGTAAGGCTTTTACTCTTACGTCAGAAAAACCTCGTTTTCTTTGCGTGCATTGTACAATTGACGGTGGTGCTAAAAGCCTCTATTAACGCCTTTAGCCAACCAAAAATTACGATAAATATTTGCCGTGTATTTTTATCGTGTGATTTACCGAGTTGTGTGGTTTAGCACAAGGCACATTTTACGATGTCCCAATGCGAAATGGAGGTCCTCGCCATCTCTCCTGTCCACAGAGGAGACTCGACGGCAGCGCTCATGCTCCATGAGGAAATGAAGCAAGACCCTATCGACAGGCCACTAATTCCACCAGTACGTTTCACCCCCTGTGAGCTGTCTGACGAGATTGTCGCTCCTCGTCACCTTCGCTCATGTTGCCACTGCCAGTCAAAACAGATTGAAAATTATGCCGATATTGCAGTCTGAACTTCACACGATCCGCGCCGAAGTCATCGTGTTTTCACGGCAAGGTTTTTACTACAACGTCAGAAAAACCTCGTTTTGTTTGCGTGCATTGTGCAATTCACGGTAGTGCTAAAAGGCTCTAATAGAGCCTAAAAGGCTCTAATAGAGCCTTTTAGCATTCCTCGTGCGAGAATAATCGGAATGGTATTGCCATTTAAATACAAAATTGCTGTCACATGTTGCGCCCATGTGGGAAGAGAATTTAACAGCCACGATCGGAAAGAAACATTCGCAATATCTTCCCCCTTTCCCCACGTCCTCCTCATCACCAAATTAGTGGACCGATTTCGTTGTCCCTGCCCACTCTAAATGGAGGAAGTGCTGGCAGCGCCGCATGCGCCAGGTATGGTGACGACCCAAAATGGTACATTTAGGATGCATGGGAAAGCGCGGATGCAAAAGATAAGGGCGTGATTTATGGCAGCTCAATCGTTTACGTTTTGGCCCACATACACGTTCTATGTGAAGGATATCTATACCTAAATTAAGTAAACTGTGTAAAACCTGGCAAAGTGCCTGGTTTTCTGAAGGTTCGGCGATTAGCTGTCACAGGAAATGGAGCCAAACTCGACGCTGGGAAGGGTCGTTTTCTTCTAAACCGGGCAAATTGCCTGATTTTTCGGTGGCCTTTTGATTGGCGCAAAAAATCCTCCGGAGCCCTGGCCACCGTACATATCGCGACCAGAAGCTTTCGGTTTGTTTGAGAGCGAACGTTTCGGTTGTTTGTGCTGGACGGAAAACTTCCAGTTCGCATCACCGAGGCGCACGCAGGATGCGCGCGCCATTGGCCCATGTTCAGCGACTGTGATGACCAGTGAAGTTCCCTGAAGACGCGAGTGGAGGCCACGAGGTCTATCACTGCCTGGACGCCGGCAGTATTTTGGCACCACCGCAGTTCAAGCCAAGGAACGGCGTGCTCATGGACACGGCGTATGCGACGGCTCGCTGTGCGCCCCTGGACAGTAGCAGTCAGTATCGCATTGCATTTGCTGGCGGCAACACGAATGATGATAAGCCTTTCACGTGGCAATTGTCGGCAGCGTTGTACGCCGGTATTGTGTCTGGTTGGCGCAACGGCAGTTTGTTGCAAGGCTACGAGTCCATCGTAGACACGAACAAGCTGCTCCATTACATTGCGGACTGTGGCGACCTGAAGTAGTTTTTCTTGCGATGGGAATTGCCAGTCAACCTTACGGATGTGCGTCGAGCATACCCGACCACATCTGGTGCGTCTGGACACGCGCATATCCTTGACCGCGACGACCTCATAGTTGCCTTGCCCCACGTCAGGCTACCAGCTATCTTCCGGCAACAGCGCTTCGTCGAAGTCTACACGCGTATGCTCGGCTACCGTCAGGCGCTCCGCAGGTCGCATTGGGGCATCCTTCCGCGCTCTCAGCTTCGAGATGTGGACCAAAGGGAAGAACCGATGGTCTGATCCCAGTTCGAGGCGGCAGGTGTACGCGTTGGGCACCTCTGCGACTCTGAACGGGCCATGCCACAGGTGCGCTAACTTCTTTGCCTATCCCTCTTTGAGAGCCGACCCCGATTCCAGGTTCTGCCGTTGCGCAGTCGGAAGCTTCGCGCGCGACGTTCGACTGCAGCCTGCACTAATTCGTTTGCGTGAGTTCGCGCGAATTGGTATGACTTCTGAATGTTGAATCGCCACCTCCGTGCGTCGCGATCTCTCACTTCTTCGTTTCCCACTGACAGCGTCGACTCCAGCGTTGAACGCGCGTCCCAGCCATGGACCAGGAAGAACGGCGTTTCCTGTCCTGTGTTGTCCCAAGAGGTGTCGAGCGCAAAGGCCAGTCGTTCGGCGTACTCGTCCCAATCGCGTTGGCCGGCATCGGAGACGTACAGCGTCATTGCTCGCGTGATCGTCCGGACTTTTCTCTCCGCGAGTCCATTTGCCTGCGGCCGGTATGCAAGTGTCGCGCGTTGCCGTTGCCACAGGATCCGATTGGACGCGTTGAAGAAGTCCGACATGAAGGCTGGTTCTCGGTCGTGCCGGATGTACTCGCTTGGGCCGAATCGTCGGAATACGGCCTCCTCGTACGCTTCAGCGACAGTTTGCGCTGAACGCGATGCTGAAGCTGGAGTGCGCGTCGACGAAGATTAGCAGCTCCGTGTTCCCCGCGTGCGACGCTGGTAGAGACGGTATGTGGTTCATCGCGATGACCTGGTATGGCCGCGTACCGACGATATTTCCGGGTGATACCCCCCGAATTGCGGGATGTCCTTTGCCAGTCTCGCAATCCGTGCAAGTTGTGATGAAGCGTTGAACCGACGCGAACATGCCTTGCCAGTAGAAGAAACGCCGGACTCGCGCGTACGTTCGGCCGATCCCTTGGTGCCCTCCTTTCAAGCTCAGATGGTAGTGGTGGAGGACGTCGTCGAAAATCGTCGTTGGCAGCACGACTCGAAGCTGAACATCGCGTTCGTCGCTATCCCCGCTGCGTGTTGCTGGCGCGTTTCCCACAAACCACATTACTCCCGTCTCGTTCAGCTCAAACTGGTTCGCGATTCGCCCGCACTTCGTTGCAGCGCGTTCCTCCAGACGTTCAGATTCCCCACGCAGGAATGGCTTCAGGTTCGCAATCCGAAGTTCTTCGTCTTGTGCGCGACGAATTCGATCCATCCGGACGCCGGCGATTTCGGTCACCGTGTCGTCGCGTCCTCCAGTTCCTTCGCCGTCCGCGTCCTCTTCCTCTTCCGAATTCGTCGGTCTTGCATTCGCGCGTTGACGTCGCGTTTGGACGGCTGCTACAACCATCGGCATTGACTTCTCGCGGAGTTCTGGGGCGCCGTCGCCCCCGTCGGACTCGAGGTCTTGCATTGGTGTTGTAGTAGACGCTTCAAACGTGGTTGTGTCGCGGATCGCTTCCGACTTCTCAAGAATGATCTCGCCGAGTCGATTGAGTGCCACCAAGCCTTCCACGTCGTCTTGTGCAACGATGTCTTCGTCGCTTTCGCGTTGGAGTGCACGTCCTGCAATCCAGTCTGCCGCTGCATTGAATTCACGTTTGACGTGAAGCAGTTGGCAACGCGGGATGTTTATCAGACGCTTGGACGCCGACGCGTGGATTAATTGGAGGCCTGGTGACTTGCAATCCATTTCCCCGAGGAGTTGTCGTTGGAGTCTCCGCAGATGATCAAGTCTTGCACCTGACGCTTCGCGGCTAACGATATCGCGAGGTCAATCACGCGGCACTCCGCTTCATTCACGGTCGTGTCATTGAAGTACATGGACGCTGCAGCAACGACCCTCCACGTCGGCGCTTAACAGAGCACGGCGGCGCAGGCGCCTCCCGCTCGCTTTGGCTTCGCCGAGCCGTCGAAGCTGGCTACGAAGACCATGGTCACAGGCGCGAACGTTCGGACAGGCATGCATGGAGGAGCCCTGTGACCCGTTTTAGTCGGCTGGATCGCCGTGAGAGCCTCGTCAACCAACGCTCGCGGGGGAAGCTGGCGGCCAACAGTCCCAGCACGTTGGCTTCGGCGGCCACTGTCTTCGTCACTTCGAACGTCCACGAGGAGAGGATGGCGGCCCATTGTGCCAGACGCCCCTGCAAGACCTTAGAGCGCATCAGCCAGGCGAGCGTGGATGTTCGCGTAACCACTCGAAGTCGCCGTCCGTGGAGGAGGCGCTGGCAGACGTCGAGCGTCCGGAGCAGCGCGAAGGCTTCCTTTTCGACTGCGTGGTACGCCAGCTCGTTGTCCTTGAGGACGCGACTGACGAAGCGGACAGGCATCAGGATCTTATCGTGATCCTGCATTACCGCACTCGCAATTGCCCAGTCGTTCGCGTATAGCACGATGATAACATCTTTTGTCACGTCGACGTGCTTCAGGATCAGTGCACCGCCAAGCTTCGCCTTCAGCTTTGCGAACGCGTGGGTGGCTTCGGATAGGCGCGGGTGGTCAACTTGAAGCGCGAAGTGTTCCTCCTTCAGCTCGTAGAGAACGGCGGCGTACACCGCGAAGTCTTTCACGAAGCGATGGTAGTAGTTCAGACTACCCAGGAAGCTCTGCATCCGCTTGAGTGTCGTCGGAAATGCCAAATTCGCGAGTTGCTCCAGTTTTTTTTGGCTTTGCGTGGAGACCTTCCGCGCTCACAATGTGACCCAAGTAGTCGACGCGTTGCTTACCCCAACCGCTCTTAGGCACACTGATGGAGAGTCCCCAGTAATCGCAAGCATCCAACAACGCGTCGACGGCCGCGCAGAGTTCATTCCAGCTTCCACGTCCGATCAAGATGTCGTGTCGTCGATGTATGACCGGCGCCCCAAAACCGATTTCGTATTTGGGTTTGTGGGAATTCCGTGCATGAACACATCCTCGCCCGTCTTCAGCTTCGCGTCATCTTGATCCTCCGGCTCGCGCAACTTGTCGACGAGTCGCTGGTAAATCTGCAGTGCATTCTTCAAGCCAAAGGGCATGCGCTTCCACTGGAAACGTCCGAACGGAGTGATGAACGCGGATACACCATGAGCCGCGTCAAGGCATTCACCGCGCGATAATCGATGCAGTGCCTCCACGCTGGCATGGGGAATGGCCGAGCGTCGTAGGATGGCGGTGGGTTGCACGTATGATGGGCGCTGCACCAGTGGTTCGGTTTCGGTCGACACGTCGGGTTCCAACCTCACGCGGTCCGTTGTTGCTTCGTAGGCGCCCGTTCGCCACTCCTTGCTTCGGTTGGATCCATCTGAGACAAAACCTGGCTTTCGCGAACCATGACCATCGGAGAGCCACATGCCATCTGGCCTTTCGCGTCTAAGGTCACCGTTTGCGTGGGGACATTCGTTACGCGCAGAAACTGTGGCACGCCGCGTGCACTTTCGACGACAGAGGTCACCCAGTCGGGTTTCCGACGAATCCAGAGAGCTTCTGCTTGGTTGGTGGCCGCACGCGTACGTCATGCTACTCTCCTAGGAACAAGGTGACGCATTCCCCAACGTCCAAATCGCGTCTCTTGTCTCCAAAGAGCTGGCGTCGGTCTTCGAAGCGTACCCGAACCTCGTCCGGCATACACAGTGAGCCATCCGCGATGACGAGTCGCACGCCAGCCGGGACCATGAAATCCATTCCGAGGATCGCGTCCTGACCCCTGAGTTCCCCAACCCAGATGTCGAACTCATACGCAAGCTCGCGCGCCAAGGTGATCTTCACTCGCGCCTTTCCGTCGATGTGGAAGATGCCGTCGCCGACGCCAACACACTTCAGGCGATGGGATGTGTCTACCTCAATTCCAGCATCACGCGCAAACGTGGAGTCAAGAATAGAGACCTCCGCACCAGAGTCGAAGAGCAATTCGCGTTTTGGTTGTTTACCAACGCGTGGACCTTGAATTGCTTGAAGAGTTTCGCGGGCGCGTAATGCTTCCAATACCCGCGTCGTTCCCCTGGTTCCAAGACAAAGCGTTGGATCATCGGCAGTCACTCAAACGCGGACGATGCATCGGATTGCGCTGACTACACATGTTTTTGGGTCGTGGTGTGGTCATGCAAATCCGATATATTATCCCAGTTATGAGTGCACCGCTCGCGTGGTTTCGCGTTGTCTGCCTGGCGCTTGACGAATTTAAATATGCAAACTGGGTCCCGCTCGTCGCGTTCTAGCCCCCAAGCTAGCGAGCGTCTCCATGGTCTTTGGGATTAGACCCGGCATGCTTCGCGGGGTCGTACCAAGCGCGGAACGCGTTGAAAAATGCCTCCAATGTACAATCGCCGCGATCGTGGACCTTGCCGCAGCCGCGGCAGACCGAGAAGCACTTGTCTGACGGGTGACCCTTCTTGCCGCATTGTTGGCACGTTAGTCGCTTCCAGCACTGACGGTCGGAATGGCATTTTGAGCCACAATGAGAGCAACGCATCTCGCGACAGTCGTCGCCGACCCTTGTCTCCATTACGCGTGCACAGTCGTCGTCGCTAGAATCATCTCGTTCGCGTTCGCTGTCCCCAATCGACGATGAGGAGGAGTCGGAGTCTTCGCGTGGCAAGAGAGAGAGAGGAGGAGCTGCGAGTGCCAGTTTCGCGCGGGGCCGGACATCAAATCCGCGAACGTGAGTGCGGTTTCTGCCTGCGTAAGCTGATCGCGTCGCACTGCGGTCTTGAACTTCTGAAACCACTCGCGTGCCTTCTCTTCGTTCTGGATCTTGCCCGAGAACGATTTCAACTCCGTGACCGCTGAAGGCACATCCGTTGGAACGCGTATCCGTTGGATAAGCGTTCGGGTGTTCGCGACTTGAGCTGCCATCGCGCCCCCGTCGTCGTCGAAGATGTCTGAGACGTTGTCCGGGAACTCAATGGACCTCTCTTTCCGCGACATCAGACTTGAGCAAGAATCTGCTACTTCATCTAGCTGTGACTAGAGGTTCGCATTGACGTCGAAAGATTCCTCCAGCTTCCTGTTTCTTCGCGACATTCGAGCGCGAACCGCGTCGGCTGGTGTCGTCTAGATCGCGCGCTTCATTCGCACGTCGCCCTGCGTGTCCACGGAGTAGCCCGGCGAGCTTGGTATTTGGCTTTGGCGTGTCGATTGCGGCTTCTCGAAGCCGTTCTGGTCTCCGCTCGCTGTCCCCCAGCTATCAAGCAGTTTGTGGCCCGTCGCCCCAGCACGTACCATCTCCTTTCGCGTTTTGGTGGCCAACTTCGCGTAATCGGCGGTGCCAGTCGAGAAACCGGCCGTCAGGAGCATTCGCGCGATTTCGCTGGCCAGGTCCAGTGGATCCGTCAGCTGGAGCCGTGGCGTGACGACATCAAGCGGTCGCGACAGCACCAAGAAACCCATCGCGTTTATGATGTCGGACGCCTCGAAGAACTTCGCGATCGTCGAATGGTAATACGCGTCAACCGAACTTAGTGCGGACGTGAAACTGGACGGTCCCAACGTCAGCGAAGCTACACGGGGTGGGAACGACCCAAAGCTTTGTTCGGTTTCCTGGACGCGTGACTTAGCGAGTGGCGGGCGCCCGAGGGGCGTCGACGCCATAGCTCCTTCGTCTTCTCGCGGGACACCGGCGGAGCTCGAATCCGGTGTCACGACTGCAACAGCAGAGGGCTTCTCTTCCAACTTCTCACCCATGTCTTGGTTGGAAGATCCGGGCATACGCACCAGTTGTGACGAAGCGGGTCTTCAAATCGCGCTTCTTCGCGTCACAAGGTTCGCGGCTGCCGGGGGGGGGGGGGGGGGGGGGGNGGGGGGGGGGGGGGGGGGGGGGGGGGGGGGGGGGGGGGGGGGGGGCTCGTTCTTCTTGCTTCTTCTCTTGACTTCACACTGTGCACCCAGACCGCGAAGGGAGTTCGGTCTTCAGCGAGTGCTTCCGCGACAAGACCCACGCGTTGATTGTGCTGTTGCTGCTTGGTGAACGCGCTGGATGGACTTGTCTTCAGCGACGCGTTCGGTTGGGGTCTTCTACCGCGGATACTTCGATGAGCCAGAAGCAGGTTAGTTGTAGGAGATCTAGTTAACTCCCTTGGCAATACGCGTTCTCGTTCTTCGTGTACTTTAACGTGCCCTCAGGGGTTAGTGAGAGTCTTCCGCTTCCTGCCGCGCTCCCCTGCTTTGCTTGGCCTCCTGCAGTGGGCTCAGGACACTTGGGGCGAGGGACTTGAGTGGTTGCCGGAACGTTTGGCTCTGATTGTTCTGTTTACTCTGGACCTCCAACCTCTGATGCTTGATACCCTGCCCTACCTGACCTATCCCATATGGGAGGTATTGATGAAGTAAATATACCGGGGTCGTACCGGAATATATCTACCGACCACCATGAATATAATACTTATTTATCTACTCCTGTGGCCGCCCATCGTCCGGGTTTTCGTGGAAAGTTTCAACGCCACTTCGTCACAATCCCGTGCCACCCGTCATCAAAGCCGACAGCAAACTACTAACTCACTTGTGTTCTCCAGTGGCGAATGCAATCTTTTGAGCGTTGATTGTCTCGAGAAGGAAGGCTGGCAGCTGGAGTTCTCCCGAGAGCAGATACCTAGTGTTTGCTGCGCCCGTTGCTGGTTAGTTGTTAAGGGTTGAGAAACAGAATGGTTTCTACCGTGTGACCACGCTGGTGCAACTCAAGGAAGAGAAATGTGTCTCCCTCATGCCAGTCGCCACGGAAGCGCGCATGCAGGAAGAAGAACAAGGTCTACTGTGGCATCGTCGCTCTGCTCATCTGAACTTTGAAGCTCTTCAGCGCATGCCAAGAAGGAAATGGGGGCGAGCTGGAAGTCCCCCACACCGGGTGCCACGTCATCCAGGTCATGTGTGGACAACTCGAACACGAAGTGGTGCTACGTCATATGCACTATGCGCCGAGGATTGCTCGCAACCTCATGTCGTATGGCCAGGCTACACGCTGGAGTACACAGATGGGCGGCGACAACTCGTCAGGACCAGTGATGGAACCGCTGTGTTCGACGTCGACCGTCGCAACAACGTACTTGTGGTGAGAAGACCACAACCCGACGTACCAAGCATGGGAGAAACCGTGTGCAACGTTTTAGAAGGCGCCATCAATGAAGTCCTGTACGAGTCACAATCACTTTCAAGAGCGTTTTGGCCATCTGGTCTATGATACGATCGAGCGAATGGCCAAGGACCCTGCGTCCGGCATTGAGATCACAGATCAAACACGACCAACGTGTGCGACGTGTGCCCACCGCAAGCAGACAAAGAATCGCCAACCTCAAGCTGATTCGGGCGAGAATGCGCCAATCAATCGTGTTGGCGCAGTGATCTGCAGCGATCTCAAAGGCCCAATGACGCCTCGAGACCGACAAGGTAACTGGTACATGGTCGATTTCATTGATGACAATTCCAACTACACACGTGTGTTCCTCGCGAGGTCGAAGGATGCAGCAGCAAAGAAGTTCCAGCAATTTCTCGTCTTCTTTGGTTCAACTGTGGAGGTGAATGCAAGACAATCGATATCTTGTGCGCAGAGAACGGCGTTGCGAGACAAGTGTCAGAACCAGGGAACCAAGCCTCAAATGGCAAAGCTGAGCGGATGCACCGAATTGTGTTGGGTATTGATCGCTGCATGCTGTTTGCAGCTGGGGTACCGTCGATGTTCTGGGGTGACGCAGTTGAATACGCAACATATATCCGGAATAGGAGTCCAACACGAGCAAATACCGACCGAGCATCACCGCTGGAGATACTAACCGGCAAAGCACCAAGCTTGGACGATATTGTAGCCTTCGGCTCCAAGTGCACCGTGTACCGAGACCCAAAAGGAAACACTTTCGCAAATCGCGGTGTTGACGGTTGCATTCTGGGCAAGAACGACGAGACCAAGGAGTACAAGGTTCTGCTCACTGAAGACAAGAAGGTCATCACAACTCAACATATTCGTAACGGGAGCACGCTTGACGAAACGCAGAACAGACTGTTGAGAGAAAGCCTGGAACGCACAGCACGCGAAATCAGCCCACAACCAACCCCCGCAGCCACGGACGAGCTCAGAGAAAGTTCCAGCTCGAAAGAGATGAAGGTGAACCGTTGCCTGCAAGTGACCAAGTTGAAAATGATTTTCCTGTGTCGTCAAGGACCCGCAGCCGCAGCTCAAGTGAAGTTGCAAACAACGTTTTCCTCACAGATCCCAAGAATTATAATGACGCCATGCGAAGGCATGACCGAGATCGCTGGCAAGCGGCGGTTGAAGTAGAGTTGCAGGCGCTACAAGACAACGACACATCGGAAGTGGTCGAATGGCCGCCAGGAGTCAAGCCATTACACTAAGGAATCAATTGCTGCGACTATGGAATCAATTGCTGCACAAGAAGCTGACATAATCTACGTCCCGTGCATGGTGGGTATGGCCACTGTTGCGTCTGTATTGTACTATATTACCTAAGCGATTCTGGAGGGATGACACCGGTGGGAGTCGATGTCAACGACCTGCTCGTCACCGCAACAAGCCAGCAGCGTGTAAAGGGTTTTGGCCAGCACGTGAGCCGTTTGTCGGTGAAGAATTTAGGGAAAGCGAGCAAGTTCCTCAAAATGCGTGTAACTCACCTGGCTTCCGGCGGTATTACACTGGATCAAGAGCAAGCAATCGATGAGCTGTGTGCAAGACATGGCCTTTCAGACGCCAAAACAGTCAGTGAAGCAAACGGTGTTCCAGATGGTGAGTTGTTGCTATCAAGTGGTCACAGTAAAGATAGGACGACAACGGTTAAAGACTTTCAGTCGTTGGTGGGAAGCTTGCTCTGGGTGGCTCGGATGACCCGGCCAGACATTGCATTTCTGTCCACAAGGTAACAAGAAAAACGCACCAGCCAAGCATCGTTGAGTGGAAGCTTGCAAAGCGTATCGCACGATACCTCAAGGGGACGAAAACCCTGAAGCTGACAATGGAACGAAGCAACAACTTCCCAACATTCGTGATCAAGACGTTCAGTGATGCTGACGTTGCCGCAGATCACGCTAATCGCAAATCGGTCAGTGGAGCAATGATCTTCTTGAACGACATGTTGTTGGGCTGGATCTGCGAGAAACAAGGCATGGTGTCACTATCGACGAAGAAGGCAGAGTTCGTCGCGGCCGCACAAGCAGGGCAGGACGCTCTTGGCGCTCGACAACTGCCGCAGGAGCTGGGACTCATCGTTAACCAGCCAATGACGATGGCGATGGACAATCAGGCCGCAATCCGTCAGGTTGAGAGTGAAAAAAGCTCTGCGAAGGCAAAGCACATCAATGTGAAGCTCAAGTTCCTCAAAGATTATCACAAAAAAGGCGTGGTGGCACCGACGTACTGTCCTAGTGAAGAGATATAAGCCGATCTCGTCACCAAGGAGTTTAATGCACCAAGGCTGGAGCGCCTGCGCACCTTGATGGGCCTTGTGTGATCTCGCGTGGGTCTGGGAAGGAGTGTTGGAAGCTACGGAAACCACAGCACACAGGATGCCTGCTGATGGGACTCGCTCAGATTTGATGTGGAACCCGTTCATGGCCCTGTGACATGTAACGCAGCTCAAGATGGATGATCGCATCCGCAGCACGGACAAGACGCGAAGGAGGAAGGTTCAATGGTAACAAGAAAGATCGCATGGGCCGGAAGATGCGAATGCCATTCATAGCGACTCTATATTCTTGTATATGCGATGCACAAACAGGCGCGCAGCGCCGGAACTAATACAATCTCAATTCTACCCGGTTCTCCTCAAGCAGTGCTCTCGACGACGATGCCACGCCGACACTCCAAAAATGTTCTGACCGTGCGTTGAAGTATAATAGCACTCTTCCAGTCCGGCCGATGCTGCCTTTCCAACGAAATTATTTGTTTACAGCCAGCACTGAGATACACCGTAATTGATACCATGCAAATGCTGAGTCCGTGATCTAGCCTGAGGCTAGATACCGCGAGCCACATTGAGTAACTTGTCATCGTGCCATGATAAAAGAAAGTTTGACTTCGAGTGGATGGCCAAGCCGAAGAGTGCTGTTGCGATAGGCTCGCGACAGACATGCTTCCGTAGTATTTCGGCTTTTGGTTGGGTTTGCCGGCTCCATTGACCGCGCTCAGGCGGGATATATTTGGGAACAGTGCCGGGATTCGAGAACTTCGACCTAGTTGCCGCGCGATGAGCACGAACAAAGGCACATTCTCGACGCTGCAGACGTACGTTCTGCTCGGGCACACGCTAAGCTACTGCCAGATCGTCTGAAGAGGACGATGCCCATGGGACGTGGTGGGTGGGTCGATGTTCTTGGCTTGCGTGGTTGTCGAGCGGAAAACAGAATGAGACGGCTTGAGGCCGTCGCCGCCACACGTTGACCAGACCGCCGCCGGTCCGGTTGGGCGGTCAACTGGATTGTGAGCTGATCGATGCCGGCCTTGTACATGTGCGTTGCGCCACCAACTCTCAGCGAGTGTGTGCCGTATGTTGCGGGGTCTTCGCCAAGGTGCATCGCTGCTTGTTTGATAGCTGACGCGGCCGCGTCGGCACAGACGTAGTGGTTCACGTTTCCGGATAGCTGATAGCTTGCGGCTGGAATCGTCGGGGGTAGTCCGCCGTGTGCTGCCAGCAAGAAGCCCGCCGCGATGACGGGACAGATTGATGGGTGCCCTGATCGCTTCAGCATGCGAGGAGTTGGTGGACCCCGCTGGTTTGTCTTGGAGCCTCTCAGCACTATCATCACCGACGACGCTGCTTTGACGCTTCTCGTGTGGTTGCCGGAACGGTCGATAAGGTGGATGTCTTCCGCGTTGAGGGCAAACCACTCAAATCTTCCCGCGCTGTCAGCAGATACCTCTGAGCAGCGGCGGAGGAAAAAGAACGACACCCCCAGAACCCCCCAAAGGTCTTGATCCGCAGGGCAGCGGAGGTTGAGGCGAGCAAGACATGTTTGCAGGAGTGCGATGGAGACCGGGGTCTTGCGCTTTGGCGGCGGGTCGAGGCGTCCGATGCCCTTGATGAGCATGGCGATCGGGGGGGTGACGGTCGGGGAAGGAGAAGTTATGGGCTGAGAAGAAGGGATCGGTGCCGCAGAGATAGGATGAGATGGGGGAACGGCGGATGCCGCGACCTGTGGCGCCGACCGAATGTAGATGCAGGATAGGACGCCGTGGGAACTCGTCCAGGATTGCCAGAGCTGGAATGAGCGCTCGTTGTTGGCGAGGGAGAAGTCAGCAACAGAGTGGAGGCGTCAATGGAGCGCCACATCTCGGAGAAGGCCTCGAGAGAGGGAGGGGGGGGGGGGGTTGCCTGCGACCATGACACGGTGAGTGCGCGAAACAGTTGGAGATGGTGAGGAGACCTGAAACTGCGGGAGCCGGCGTCCGCTACGGTGTTGGTGGCGCCTGGCACGTGGGTCGCGGAGAAGCGGAGTTGCAGGTGCGCTTCCCAGAAGGCGAGCAACCGGAGGAGAACTTGGACGCGGGGGTTACGGGAACTCTGGTGTCGGTGCCAGGATACGGCGGACGTGTTATCCAGGAGGAATTGAACGTGAATGGGGCGGTGAGGGATGCGGGCGCACCACCTCTCTGCCCAAGCATGGACGGCAATAAACGGCCGACGCGAACTCACGGTAGTTGATGTCGAAGCCGTTTGGGTCCCCTTTGTGAAAGGCAAGGATGAGGGCCCGCTCCGCAGGCGTGAACTCGTGTAAGAGAAAGCTGCGTTTGGCGGCGTCGACGGCGCACAGACCATCGTCAGACGCATCCATTGCGATTTCCACGTCCACCCGGGGATGATTGGCGAAGAAGTGCATCGGGATCCCGTTGAGGTTGGAGGGGTGAAGGATCATCCACCACCAGCGCAGGTCGTCTTGCATGGCAGCGTCCACGGCGACGTGCCGCAAGCGTGTGAGCTGGGACTCCTGAGTGCGTTGGCGTTGCAGGAAGGGCCTGGCAGCTCGTATACAAGTAGCAACGTGTCGCAGGGTACCGAGCAGGGAGCGGTAGGCGGTGCGAGACATGGAGCGAGCGTGGAACGCCTCGGCAACCTTGTTCTTCGCTTTTGCGATCTTGGTTGGCGGCATGGAGACCGTGCACGCGACGGTATTGAATAGCAGACCGGGCACCTTGAGTTCCTGGTGCCAACCGGTGAACTTCGCTTCGTTGATCGCGGTGGGTCCGAGAATTCGAAGCATTGCGGCCCGCAGCGAGCGTTCGCACTCGACGCGATGCGTCTCTGGTTCCGTTGCAWKGCAGACATGSTCGTCCACYCARTGAKAGCGRAMGAAGCCGTCWRGGCTCCAAAGGTTGCAAGTCTGTCCGTGGGCGTGGGAGATGGCACCTCCGAAGAGTTCATAGGCGGCGGGTGARCCTGTCCACCCGAAAGGTGCGGCGAGTTCAATCACCAGCGCGTTGTCCTCGGGCACTGCGCCAGCGAAGAGATGAACAGAGGAGCTGTGGAGGCTGACGTGGCGAAAGGCGGACGCCACGTCACCAGCGAGAATCCAGATGAAACCACCGGGGCAAAGCGCGCGCTGCCTCAGAACCTCTTGAGTAATAGCGTGGACATGTCGGTACTCGAGAGCCTCTTTATCTGAGCAATCGTTGATTGAGATGCCCGTGGGAAATGACAGGTTATGAATTGTTCGGCCGGACGTCTGCGGGTTGCCGCCCGCCTTGTCAACGACACCGAATGGGCTGCAGCGTACTTCGGGTCAGATGTTGAGCAAGTCCAAGTCGACTATGAGGCAGCGATGGGCGTCTTGCTCTGCGCGCAGGTTCTTTCGTAAGACATTGATGCGCTCCGACGCAGACCCGTGGTTAGCGGGCGGGTGGGACTGCAGCGGTGGACTGCGCTTCATGTGCACGCGTAAGCCGGCTTGAGCGATGTCAACGATCTCGCTGAGGTTCTTGTAGTCTCGGCAGACTTCGCGTAAGATGGCCGGAACAAGCGCCTTGTTGGGGCAGTAGTCGTGGCAAGTCTGGTTGCGGAACAGCTCCACGAGCTGGGCTAGCGGTGTCTTTGTCCTGCGGACGTATTCCGATAACACGGATTTGAGCGGATGGTTCAGTTGATACAGCTCGATGCCGTGCAATACTGCACTGACTGGAGGGATGTCCCGCGGGATCGTGAGCGACGCCCGGGTGAGGAACGCGGCAAGGTTTCGTGCCCAAAGGATGGATTCAGTGTCGCGCCGTTTGGTTGCACGGCCTCGAAGCGCGTATATGTGATGGGGGACATCACGCAGCGTAAATAGCCGGCGCTTAGCGCCTTCTCGAGGCGTAATGCCAAGGCTTCTGACGTCACAGCCTCTAGGAAAGTGGCGGCCAGGTGATCTAGCTCGTGTGTGGTGAGTATGTTTGTGTTGGCGCGCGTTCCGTGCAGGGGAAGCAGTTTGCTGCCGCGAGGCAGTGGCTGTGTCCGCGTGTTGCCCATGGACTGGGGTGGCAGGCAAGAGTTGCTTGTGATGCCGGTGAATGATGGTGAGGTGCCATGTGGACGTGCGCTGGCGATGCGCGCGCTTGTGTTGCCCACGCTTGAGTTGCCCGTGTGTATGTTGCGTGATCTTGTGTTGCACGAGCTGTTGTTGCCTGTGCCGTGTGGGCTGTTGCTGCCTGTGACGTGTGGGCAGCGTGGACTTGGTGCGTCCGTGGTGGCATGTTGGCTAAGTTCGCATGTGACTTGTGGGCATGAACTTAGTGCGTCCATGGTGGCGGGATGGCTAAGTTCGCCTGTGTTGGCGGCCGAGCTAAGGTTGCCCATGGAGAAATCAAGGGGGCTAAGGTTGCCCATGGAAGCAGGAGGTGAGCTAAGGTTGCTCATGGGCAAGGAAGGAGAGCTAAGGTTGCTCGTGGAACATCGTTCGTGGGTGGAAGTCAATGTATTATGACTTACACTTGGTGACCCAGGTCCTACCGAACGAAGAGGACTTGGGCACCATCAGGCGCGGCGGAGGTGCTTGAGCGCCCACCCCTTGAGCTTTTCTGGCAGAGGCTCCGGCCAGTCATGGAGAAGGCGTCTGGCACGGCAGCGCTCCGGGTTGTTGCACCCGACACCGCGGAGATGGCGGATGCAGGGCTCTTCGCCAAGGCGGTTCTTGGGAATGAGGTCCTTGACCCAGAGCGGCATGTACTTGGGCAAGGCGGCTTCGTCGCGTCGGCCTCTTCCAGCGTCTTGACGACGGTCATGGCGGCGATCGTGATCGAAGTGACGAGGCGCGGTCGCGGACTGGAACTCCATCTGCCACTCCTGGTCGGCGAAGTCGATCGCGTTTTTGGCAGCGTTGAACTTGTTCCACCAGTTGGGCGAGTCGTCCTAGCGCCAAGCGATGCACTTGCCCAAGAAGAGGTTGGCGTACTGGTTGGTGACTTGGAGGCGACGAGCATCGCAGCTTGAGTCCCTGCGCTTGGCCTTGAGCACGAAGGTGCGAAGGCGGACGAAGACGTCGATCATGTGTGGGAACCAAACAATTTCACCAAACGCAGTGAGCGAGTCGATGGCGTCGAAGAGGTCATTGTAGCTGCGGCAGGGCGGCGGAAGACCGAGGTCGAGGCCGGAGCTGAAGTCGACGGAGAAGTTGCTGTTGTTGGACGCGTCTTCGAGGATGTCGCGCTCGGTCGGTTCTGGACTTGAACATCATGATGCTGGCACCCCGCGAACCCAAACGACCACTGTAGAGGGCAGCCAACACCGCGCGACTTGGCTGGAACCGGACACACTCGAGCTCCTTCAAGTGCAAGACGAACGAAGTGGGGTCTGGATGCGTACCGTTAAGCATGTCCTTGAACTGGCGAGCCGCAGCAAGCTTGTGTGGCGCAGGCGGGTAGTAGTGCCCCTTCACCTTGCGCACTGGATCGGGAAAGCTGGCGGTGTTGACGTAGACAAGGTCGACCGGCGGGACTCGGGCCACCAGCTCCGCCAAGTTCCCTGCACTCCGCTTGCTGAACTCGCGCACCAGGCGGACTTGGCTCCGCCTGGGACAAATCGACGACAACTTCGGGGCTTGACTCGACGTCGGGATCGGCGGTGGCCTCGGCGTCAGCTTCGCGCTGCAGCGGCGGCTCCGGGACGATGAGGCACTCCTGGTTGCGAGGCGTCGAGTATGCTGCTAATGTTGAGCGACGTACTTCGTCGTTGCCCTTGCGCGGCACGAGCGACAGCTCGTGCAGCACCTTCTTCATTTTGGCTTCGTGCTTTGCCTTCGTCGCTTCCTGCTCCTTCAGCAGACGCTGCACAAGAAGAGACAACGACGGTGGGCTTGGGCTGGCGCCGGGCTTCTTGGCGACGCGAAACAGAATGTTCGCGGCCTTGCTCTTCTTCGGCGGAGGGCTTCTTAGCAACTTCGTGGAGCGCTTTGCGCGAGTCGTCGAGCTCTTCGTCGCGAAATCCTTCGTCTTCTCGTCGCACGCCGAGGCCTTGCGCTTGCGCAGCTCGCGGCCGGGGCAGATTGGTGCCTACCCCGCGGCGCGGTTTGGTCGAGATGGCGTTGTTGGCGCTGACGCAGGCGCAGAAACCGAAGGGCGCGGAGCACTGGCTCCGCGACAAGACATGGGCCAACATCGTGGCAAGTGGTGCGGTGTGGCTAACAGTGAGTTGTGTGTAGGTGTGGTGTGACCTGGATATGTTTGACTCGTTGTTGGGTAGCCTACAGAATGCTTTTGTACTGAGTTGTGTGGTTCCGAAGGTGGTTCAACTGGTCTATCCAATTTGTTGACGTTGTCGTTTGTTTAATAAGTGGTGAGTTGGTCTGCAGAAACTGAGGTGTATCAGTGAGCAACGATTCCGTGAAAAAGTTTCAGAGGAGAGGAGGTCTCCAGGGATTCAAAAAAATATTTAGGTGAAGGCAACGCTGTCCGCTTCGGACATCGGTCAATACACGCGCTCGCATCCACGCATTTCTGGTGAGACGAATGCCTCATCAGAAATGCAGGGATGTGAGCACGGCAAAGAAATTGGGTAGTGCTACCATGGGATCACTGCGAGCACACCAACGACCTTGCAACCACGAAAAGGCGTGTACACGTTGTGTCAAGTGGCACACAGTAATATAAGCTACTTGTCGTTCACGATAGTTCTTCAGCTCACTACTCTCTAAAATTCGCGTGGGAGCTATTCTACAGGATTGTGTTTTTGCAGATGTACCGTAGGAACGGACGCTTGTATTATCTAGCCCAAGCATTCGCTGTGCATGGCTCTTCCACTTTCTTGCACGAAGGGACGCGAGCACGCCGTTTCACGTTAGATCGCGCCTCATGCAACAGACGAAGCAAAAATGTCGGCGGATGGGGCCATGTCAAGCCTTCTTACGCTTCCTGCAAATGACAGCGTTGATTAAAGGATTGGGTGAGTATCTGACTGCTGGTGGATATTGCGCAGTGCGACAATGTTGAAGTCGTCGGTTCGCTGGGTGACATGTCAGCCTAACTAGCAATGATCTGCCGCGACGAGATCGTATTTACGAAACGCAGCAGATCAGAGACGCAGCATTCTGGAAGCTGAGCTCCAACGAGGAGCAGCATTTCATTCGACAACGGCAACGCCGCCGCGCTCAGGAATCACGATATATATATTTAGGAACAGTGCACTGCGCGGCATTTGGAGAAACCTGGACGAAGTTGTCTTCGTCTGTGCGGCTCAGGTGGTGAGCTGGGGCGCTCGCATTGCAGCGTGTGCTCTGTAATGCGCGCGCCCCAGCTCACCACCTGGGCTGCACGTAGTGGACGCGCCGTCTATCGCCCTTGTGTGCTTGTTCAACAAAAACGCATTGTGACGGCCTCTGGCGAACCAATAGAAGCTTGCTGCAGATATCGCTTCACAGCTCTGAACGATTGTCGGAGATGAAGAAAGTGTGGACCCGCCAAATGCAAGTCAATGCGCTGTCACGGCTGATACATGAATCTGCGGTCGCTTAGCTGCCCAACGAGCACCAGGTAGGTAAGCGATGCCTCGCAAAGGTCAAGAGGCATCGATGAGGTGACTTTTCTGTCATGTYCCTCCTTCAAGATGGCACCGCTGCCACGTCAGCACTGATTTTGGCCGCAACGACGATCCGTTGGAAGGCGTATGTGTGCGCACGTCGCATCCCGCAAGCGCATAACGTCAGTGTGTATCTCCAGCGACAGCAGGCCGCTTCGGTCTTGGACTGGGCTCCAGTTCGCTTCGTAACTCACGAAGCGAATCGTGACCGAGACCTGTCGCGACTGCTTCAGCCACTCAAACGATTATGTCAGGCCTCGACCGCCGTTTCACTTCCCCCGCAGCCTCTTCCTTCAACCTACGTACTCGTGACTCGTCGCGCAGGCCACCACCACGGTCGAGAAGACGCGACTTGTGCCTGCTTGACTAAAGCAAGCCCGGTAGTGGCTATTTGCCGCGCCAACTTCGCACGGTGGGGCTCGCAACATCGGCTGCGTCGGGTACGCGCAATTTGGCGCTGTGAGGGGCCCGGGCGAGCCACGTCAGGACATCGGCGCACGCCCACAGCGGTTCGGGATTGCATGATGCTCCGCGATGGCGTCAAGACCAATCGTGACGGCGTCCGTGGTGGCGATAGTCCCCGACATCATCCCATGGCGCGGAGCGTCTGTGATTTGCCGTGGGTGCGCGAGATGTCTCCCCTAAACGACGACTGTCCGGAGCAGGCTTGGCGAAGTGATGCAGTAGTGATGCCTTATCACCCAGCCTCGGCGCCTGATACCGAGCTGCACAGTGCCGTAGGCTCTGCGAGCGGCCTACCAGATCTCCAAGAGCGGATTCCATCATTCCGCAACGCGACGACTTTGTTTGACCAACACGAGCAACACCAGCCATCCTTAAATGATTCAACGATGCATTTCAGTTCACCTCGTCGACAAGTTCCTCCATCCCTAAAGGATAGCAAGCGTACCAACGGAAGTCGCAGCTACATCAAGCGATGCAGCATGGAAGGATGCGATAAAATTGCTGTCAGCAAGCAATTGTGCCGTGGCCACGGTGGTGGGCGACGTTGCGAGTTTCCGGGGTGCACCAAGTGCGCGCAGAGTCGTAGTGCGTTCTGTTGGGCACACGGCGGTGGCCAGCGGTGCAACGTGGTTGGATGCATGCGCAGTCGCAAGAGCAAGCGCTTTTGTGTCGACCATTTGGAGCTCGAGAATGAGTCGGCCACGGATGTTCCAAGTGAAATGGTACGCCATCCAGATTCTACCGGGGCTGTCAGCGGCTGGGATTCCGCTCGATTTTCTAATGCGCGTGTGGCACCACTACCAAGTCTGAAAGTCGCGCTGAAGAGGGCGCAATCGGATAGCGCTGTGCCGTCGGCTAGCCGGTTTGGCTTGAAACGTCCAATGCTAGCTCCAAGCGTCGCTCGATCTCCGGCGGGGACGAACAAGCGACGATAGGAGCTAGACTCGACGGAAGCACTTCATTATTATAACACACTGACTTTACATTGCATGACGATTGAATGTCCATGCTTTCTTAGTGTATTCGTGATGCAAGAGTGTGTTGATGACCTCTACGTTGTGAATCCTGTTTTCCGTTGCCGAAATGCCACGCATCTGTCGGCCATCCTCGCGTGCTGTACCTCGCAAAAAAATTTCCAATGGGGAGGTCATTGACACACTCTCTGGTACAATCGTCTGTGTTAACTTGGAACTTCAAAAGCTTCATCGACTCATCAGGCGATATCAGCAAAAACTAGTTGATTAGGTTCGTAATCATTTCGCTTTCAGATTGCTGAAAGTGGATTTCCTTCCGGAACGGTCAAACTTCAAGTAGACGGAATTTTGAAGTGTATTCCAGTTACCCAAGCGGAAGCTCCGCTCCAAAAGCTCCAATTTCATATTATTTTCTGATTTTGTTGTTGTTGTTGTTGTTGTCGGCCTCCAATGCCTTTTTTCACTCTTTGTTGATGTTGTTGGTCTATTACGTGCGTGAATAAAGATACGCAACTAGCCATGCAGGATACTAATTCGACTGGGGTCACGGTGAAATAGTCGCGGATGCAGGGCCATATTAGCTCCAATTTCATAGCCAGGGGCGACTTGGAATGATCGACACGGCGCCGCTGGTACACCTGATGAATAATACCGTTTTACAACTAATTGACTGCAGTTGCTGTCGAATGCCGATTTTAATTCGCATATTTTGGAACGGAATGCCTCTTCACCCAAACTAGGTGTCGCTCGTGCGTTGAAGCGCAGTCCAAATAATGTATCTTGCCAAGGATCCATTCGAACTTCGAAAAATTCAACCTAGGAAAGAGATAGTGCTTCAGCGTGATAAGAACGTGCACTCCTCGAGATACCAACCACACTAGCATTTAGGGATGTCTCGATCGTCATCCATACATCATCTTGCGTGAAATATCAATCAGGATAAAGATATATGGTAGACGTTGTCATGCTACTGACCACATCACAACGCTCTCACTTCTCAAACCTCACCCCGAGCATCATTGCGTCATCCCCAGAAATGGATGTTCCGGCGGAACTCGCATTGAATGGTGATTGTGTGGGCGCCAAGCATCGCTTTAGCGTGCAAAGCGCGTACCTTTGAGTGCGCGCGTTTTTGGTCTGGCTCTAATGTGCGAAGACAATGACGCGCTCACCTGTAATAGTCGCTGACGAGGTCAATGCGCTGCGCCATGGCGTAGAGGCGCTAATCTGCGTGGGAGGACATGTACACGCTCCAAAATCACCAAGTTGGGAGAGAAACATGTGCGACTTGTTGTGACACACATTCTCGAGGAAGTGATCGTCCCTTGAGCGTCGGCTTATGTGGAGACACAACAAGGAGATGTGATGTGCACAGTACTCACGA
>NSDO01000725.1:0-21969 GCA_002286825.1 Lagenidium giganteum | reverse complement strand
CAGGAGAGCACTGTGCGAGGACCTCCATCTCGCTGGGACATCGTGAAAATTGGAGGTCCTCGCACAGTGCTCTCCTGTCCAGCAGAGACTCGACGGCAGCGCTCATGCTCATTTAATGTGCCTTGTGCTAAACCACACAACTCGGTGAATCACACAATAAAATACACGGCAAATATTTATCGTAAGTTTTGGTTGGCTAAAAGGCTCTGTTGAACCGGTTCATATCATGTTTAGGAACTTTACGCACTGGATTGTAATAACTACAATCAATTAAGATGACGGAGCCGCGGACTGGGAACGCCAAGGGCACGCGCACGCGCTGTCGCTTGCCCAGTGGCGAGCGCGTCGACGAAGACCCACGCCGCATCGATGCCGTCGTGATGATCTTGGACGATGTGCTGTACGACCACACGGGGCTGCTCGGGCACTTGGCGATCGACCGTGCGATGCAGCAAGCTGTGGCCGAGAAGGCCTTCAAGAGCGGTGTAGCGGCGTACGAGGCGCTGCAGGTCTTCCGCAACACATACGGCTATCGCAAGCGCTTCCCGCGCTTCGTGGACAGCCTCGTGACGCAGAACATCCTGTCGGAGGAGGCTGCCGTACGCGTCGTGAAGGCGTACTATGAGAGCCAAATCCCAGAAGCTGGGCTCATTAAGCCGTTCGAGCGAGCACGCGACACGCTGCAGTCGCTGAGCCAGAGCGGCTACCAATTGGGTCTCGTTCTCGTGGGCAAGGAAGACGTGCAACGCGAGCGGCTGCGTGCGCTCGGGTTGCAGGAGTTCTTCCCGCACATGGTGTTTGTGCCCAGCAATCCATCGCTGGTGCAGCTGACGTCGGCGATGAAAGAGATCTGTCGCCGCATGATGATGCAGCCGTCGTCTGTCGTCTTTGTCGGCCGCAAAGTGTTTTACGAGATTAAAGCTGCCAATAAAGTGGGCTTCGTGACCGTCCGGATGGTAAGCAGCGCTCTGCGATGGGTGCGCCGCCGCGACCGGTGCTTGACGCTTGCGCGTGTGCCCACCAGCTGCACGGCAAGTACGCAAGCGTCAGTCCAATCGAAGAACTGGAACTTCCCGACTTTCAGGTGCGCAATGTCGCCGTGAAAGCTGTCGTTTGTGTGAAGTGATACCAATAGCCAGCCGCTGCTCTGTGCTCTCGCCCTGTGTTGCTGTGTGTTTGCTAGATTGAGTCCATCGAGCAATTGGTCGCCGTCTTACGTCTGGCGGATCAGCAAGTCATTCGCCCTAAGATTGTTGCCATTGGTGGTGGCACAGGCCTCGCGATCCTGTTGAAAGAGCTGCGCAAGTATCCTGCAGATCTAACTGCCATTGTCACAGGTACACATGACCTAGCTGCCTGGTAATTGCGCGTCGAATGATGCTGACATATTGCAATCTGGTTGTGTGTTAGTCTTTGATTCAGGGCGCCACTCTGGTGCTCTGCGCAAGTACTTGGGAATCTTGCCGCCAGGAGACATCCGGAACTGCTTGGTCGCTCTCTCTGACTCAGGTATGTTGGCTGATGGGCTGATGTGACTTCGTCAGGACCATTAGGCTAACAGACTTTTTTACCAGATGAGTTGATGCACAAACTGATGACGTATCGTTTTAAGGAGAATTTCATGGAGGGCTGTAGTTTGGGCAACTTGCTGCTGGCGGCGCTCACTGATATCCAAGGCGGGTTCGACAAGGCTATTACCTCGCTCTCCGATATTTTGAACATCCATGGCAACGTCTTCCCGGCTACTCTTGACGATACGGAGCTGTGCGCGGAGCTCGAAGATGGAACCGTTGTTGTCTCAGAAGTTAACGTACGTAGCCCAACGATCGTGGACGAAAACGGCAGCACCAAGAAGAAAGCACCCATTAAGCGAGCGTTCCTGCAAAATGAGAACGTCGAGGCGTTTCTGCCAGCCATCAAAGCAATCGAAAATGCGGACATCATCGTGCTCAGTCCGGGTGGTTTCTACACGTCGATCATTGCAACTCTCCTGGTTCCAGGCATTCGCGATGCCATCAAACGCAGTGCAGGGGCTACTGTCTATATCAGCAACGTCGCCACTCAAACGGGGCAAACGGACGGCTACACTCTAGCTGACTCGGTGCAATTGCTGTACAAGTACTTGGGTGACAACTCAATCGATTACATCGTTGCCAACAACGCTGAGCCACCCGCTGAAGCCATGGAATGGTACTTCGCGCGAGGAGAACAACTGATGTTGCCAACCAAGGAAATGATCGAAGCGCGACGACCGCGACTGTTGCAAGGCAAGACTTTTGAGGACATCGAAGCCAACGGCATCACAAAGGAATGGGACAAGACGCCGATGATCAAGCACTGTGGGAAGATGGTTGTTGATATGCTGTACCGCATCATTGACCAAGAGATCGAGGACATGAAGCGCAAGCTGAAGCTAGGCGGTCATTTCCTCTTCCAGCCTTCCATCCCAGACGCGACGCTAGCCACAGCTCCAGACTTGACGCGTACCAAGCACGTGGTTCCATCTCCACGTGCAGGCACTCGTGGACCAGCGCTTTCAGTGACACGGACCAACTCAGGCAAGCGCAGCAAGAAGCTATACACGACGAGGCAAGAATCGATCTCGGAAGAAAGCGACGTCGCCAACACGGCCGATACGAACACAAACACATAGCTGGCTCCACCTGTACAGGCCTCACCTGATGCGCCCAAGAATTCGTCTAAGGGCGCCAAATTCGCGGCTGTGTGCCTGGTCATGGCCGTTGCAGCGAGTTCCGTTGCGCGCAGGTGGTCTTAGACGTCTGTGACGTGCGATCTTGGAGAAACGTGGATACCTTCACCAAATCAGCAGAACCGTTGGCTGGGTACAACTCGCGTGTTTCCGCGGGTGTTGTTGCGTTGGAGGTAGAACAGATAGAAATGGGAGATTTATAATAATCGCATTGGGCGGGGTATCAATAATGTAAGCGTGGATTTCTCGAACTGTCGCCCCAATCGAAGCTCCAAGCCGCGGGAAATGCATCTAGTCACGGAACTCGCTTGATTCTAGCTTTGAGCGACCGCGCCAGCGCGGCTACTGCACATTCGCAATAACACAACGAGACGATGGTGACGCTGGCTGTCCCGGACCCCAAGGCCGTCACGTTCATGCGCGCGGCGTCGCGCATGTACCATCGGCGGTGGAACAACGACAACTGCAAGCTCGATTACCTCAAGCGGCGCTACGCGATCGTGACGTTCAAGCCCGAGGAATCGGAGAAGGAAGCTGCCAATTCGACGGCCACGAAGGACACACAGAAAGAGAACGAGAAGGAGAAGGAAAACGAGACCCAGTCGCTCGTGGCAGCCAAGCACGAGGTCGAGCTGAACTCGGTGAGCATGCTACCGCTGCCGATTCAGCTGCGCTTCCGGCGCCGCATGTGGTCTCTCTTTGCCGTGCAGGTGCTGCTCGTCTGGATCGTAGTCGGCATATTGCGGTGGCCAAAATCGACGGCGAATACCTGGTTGGAGACCAATTTCCGAGGAAATACAACGAACGGGACGGTGACGACAGGCTCAGAGAATCATTTCGTACTCTTAGGCATTCCGTTTGCGGTGGTTATCGCGCTGTTGGTGCTCATGTACATGTTGCGCCGTCACAAGGTGGTCGTGTGGCCGTTCCTGATCCTGTTCAGCCTGGCGCAGGCGTTCCTGTTCGCGTCGGCAGCGGCGCACTTTGACAGCTATATCGGTGTTGCCAGCTGTGGCTTCACGTTCTTCATGGTCGTGTTTATGGTGTTGCTGTCGGGACTCGGGACGCATATGGAAGACGGTCGCGAGCAGCTGATGTCGCCTTACCTCACGGGCTTCATCGCATATGCGATCGTAGCCTTCCTTGCGACGGTGGTGCATGCCTGCGTGGTCGAGCTGCTAACCGGAATTTCGTTCGCCGTCATGCTGGTCTGCCAGTTACTGCTGATGTTGTGGCTTTGTTGGGATGCGCGTCAGATGTATCGTGTCATGGCACCCGTCGAGTATGTCCATGGTGTTATTTATCTGTACACAGACGTCATCTTGGTATCCGTGATCTTGCTGGCCATGGCGGGCATTGTCGTGCTGGTAACCAGCGGTGATGTCGACTCCGACGACTTGGTCGGCAAAGCCTGTGAAGAAACCATCGATTGCTGTGTCGGAGAGAGTGATGATCCTGCTGGCCCTGGTGCCGTGGGTCAAGGCATCCCTTCTGCTGCTGCAACAGTTATGAGTCGTGTCTAGTGGTAAGCGCAAGAAGTGCGAGTGTTTGGTAAAAGAAATAACGTCTGGCTTGGGTGCAGTCTTTATTCAAATGGCTAGATCATTGCATGAATTCGTTTTTATTTTCATTTCTAATACAACGTAGTTTCTGGAATGGATTTCGTCTTTTGTACAAGGTAGGTTATACTGGTAGTTACGCTAGATGCTTGCTCACACGATGCCTGTGTCTTCTTCATCGTCATCGGTGTGAAGACCTAGGATCGGTTGAGGTGAGCGTGGACAGCTCGCATTGCTCGTTGCCGTTGAATCTGGAGACGCATTGCTAGTCGTGCGACGACCAGCCGCGCTTGGCGATGTTGGATCATGATCGCACTCACGAGGAACTTTAGCCAGCAGCAACAACACACCGGCAATGGTGACGGCACATCCAATGATGAAAAGTGCTGCGGAGACGGCGTCGTAGCCCTTGGACTCGTCGAAATACACCATGCCGTTGATTAGGTTGGACAAAATGATGAACGCGTGATACGGTGGCACAAACTTGAGCGTACCGAAGTGCTGAAGACCAAGAGACATGAGCTTGAGCTGTGCCAACACACAAATGGGGATGCCCAGTGCAAACAAGTACGTGATGGGGTTCTCGAGGTCGTTCGAACGATTTTGAGCGGCACCTTTGGCAAGTTCGACGGTGCACTTGACACACAGACTGGAGAATCCACTGAGCACACCAGCACCGACCGAGAAGCAGCTCAGTCCAGCCCACGAAGACCACTTGTCGGTCCGCGCAACGTAGGTGTATGATCCCACGAGAAGGAATAGCATCGTCAGCGAGTAGAGCAACGGGAACCACGAGCGGAAGAAGATGCGTTCGAAGTCGGTCAACACGAACTGCTGCACTTCCAACGTGGCCATAGTGACGCCGAGCATGGCAACCCCGACGCCAAACAACACGAGGACTGTGGCGACGATGTCAACTTTGGTGACAGCCTCACGCAAGACCGTGCAAGCAAGGCAGCCGTTAAAAATCAACGTCATGGCTGCAAACGGTGCCGTGACGCTTTGCCCAAGAATGCCGAGGTTCACGATCGCCGCAATTGTTCCGCATGCCAGCAAGAGCAAACCGATAAAAACGAGCGGATTGCTGGTTTGGGACTTATCACTTGGAGAGTTGGTTTCGCCAGCGGCGGACGCAGCAGCCGTTGGCACCGAGTTCGTGCTGGATTTTTTGTTGCTTCGGCTTGCACTTTCCAGTTGATGGCCGAGACGCTGGCAACAATAACCACACGCAGTCTGCAGACTGCCAATGATGGAGCTGACAATACCAACAAAAAGCAAGAAGCCTGACGACGTCTTTCCACTGGACGATGACGTCTCTTCCGCAAAGACGGCGACGCCGACAAGCGAGATCATTGCGAACACGAAGCAGAACAGCACCAAACCAAGAAACGTTCTCGGCACGAGATCCCACTGCGAAGCACACACCAGCTATTAGCGATCGAGACCGCACCCACGCGGGCTGTCCTGATACCCAGCACTTACCCATGTACCCCCACTGATGGGCATATTGAAATCCAACTTGGCGGCCTTGGCATCTCGACTCGTCGCGCGTGCATCGTTCTTCTCGATCTCAATCACGTCCAACGACGTGGAGGTCGGCGACATAGTCATGCTGTGGATCAGTGGTGTCGAGCGCACACAGCGCCGCTCCAGACCTTGGTAGAAGCGTGGAGCTCGACCGGCACGGCGTGTTGACTGCTTCGTTCGCTGTCGCGTGCGTAGTAGTCGATGGCTCTTCACTTACGCGTTGGTCTTGAGCCACGGCAAGGTTTCGATGACAAACCCGTGAAGGAGATCCGTTGTTGTGGATTGCCGATTCGAGCACGTGCGAAGTGGGTCTTCAGAAGAGCCTCCTGTATGCTGCAGTCAAGATTGTAGAAAGCACGCGCCAGTGGACTGCTGGCTCGGCTGCTTTTGGCTGGCGTGGACGGTCGCTTCGGTGCACAGCGGCTGATGCGCGAAGCTTATTCGTTCGGTGGCCGTCGAGCTTTCTTCTGTTGTTCCAGTGCGACGTTGCTTGGGCTCGTTGGCTCTTCGTGCTCTCCCAGCGGCACGCCACTGGTTAAAACTCCTCGAGATGCGGGTTGTGATTGGTTAATCTGCAGCTCCATCTGATAGATTCTGGCGAATCAATGGACGTCTGTGACGTGTGCCAAGTGGGTTCAACCCGGGTTCAGACGTTCAGAACTTCAGACACACACATCCAGAGCACAAGGCTGCAATGGCAAGGCTACATGCGCTGGATGGCGCTAGCGCTGGGTTCGCTGCGTTGTCGACGGATGCGCGCATGCTATGTCTGCCGTACGTTGCAATAAAAAGTATCAATATCCCCACTGTGCCGTATTGTGTGCTGAAGCCAGTGGAAGCACCCGCCAAGTGTTTTCGGATGCCCATCTGGTGATCAATGTTCAGTGCTGAGTCGTGAAACCCGAGCAAGCACACGTGTTGATCCGGAGTGGGAGCAGGATCCTTGCTGCAATGCAGCTCCTGCACGCTGCTTAGCGTGCGCCCACGGTTCGCCGCTATAAGCGGCATGGATATTGTTCGAGTCCAGCCGAATGGCGACAATGTTAGCCAGCGCTTTATCACGCACTGTGAAGCGCTGCCATCACAACGAGCAATCGAACCAATTCTACAGCGAGCAAGAAGAGGTGTATGCATCCAAGCACTTGCCCACCATTGCGACGAGTGACATGGAATGCAGCGTGGCGCGGCCATATACATGGAGAGATGGAGGTGGCGCCTCGCAGATCCTCCAGGAGAGCAGTGCAGACGCAAAGTTCTCGAATTGTCCCTCATCGATCGTATGTTACCGGCTGTCTGGTTGGGAAAACGTCAATCCGGCGTGGGTCACAATCTTCGGCGTGATGAGGCAAACACATCGCGCCAAGGTACTACGACATTCATACCTTGTGACATCTCCTGCAATGGCGTTGTGGTACGATTGTGCACGTTCCCGACAGAAACTTCCCACGGATGTAGGCGCCACTCTCACAGGTTGGGTGACCACATCCGCAACGATAGATACAACGAGTTCAGTTCACTCACCACTTTACCGTCACAGTCTCAACGAGAGCTGTCGCAGCACCGACCTCCATTTTCCAGCGCTCAGTTCAACCACGTCGATTCTTCCACAGTCGAAATGAATTGTTTTTTGACGGCCAGTGAGATGACGGCACCCTTGACGCTGCCCACCTGGCCGTCGACATCAGCATGTGTTGGGGCCTGCGTCATTCCCTCATTTCCGCCCAGAGATGCCATTTCAACCAATCAACGGCGCTCAAAGCCTGCATATACCCATTTGATTGGATGATAATACGCGCATCCGGTGATGGCCTTCCCGTGGTCCCCTATGCCACAGACAGGGCACTGCACCGTGCAATAAACCTCGCCATAATCGAGGTTTTATTGGTGACGCTCGTCAAGTAAACGAGGAAGAGGGGGTCAGCCCCATCGACGCACATGAGTGTCATTCCCCAATTCCTTCGGACCACCGCAGACTCACACCAGCTTCATCGCCATGTCGGACCTCAAGACTGAATTCGAAGCCGCTGCAGCGCTCGTCAAGACCTTCACCAAGGAGCCTGTGCGTGCGCGTTGACTGCACTCGTGTCCATTGAAAACAGGCGGGCTCTGACTGTCGCGTTTATTGATGTCGTCCTTTCGCGCAGTCCAACGACGAGAAGCTCGCTCTGTACTCGCTGTACAAGCAGGCGACTGTTGGCGACAACAACACCGCCAAGCCAGGCATGTTCGACTTGACCGGCAAGGCCAAGTGGAACGCGTGGAACGAGAAGAAGGGTGCGTTTCTTGGCGTCTGGATGCTTGGAGTGCGAATGGCCCAGTTGTTGACGGCGTGGTTGTTGAATGCAGGCATGTCCTCGGAGGAAGCCATGAAGAAGTACATCGAAGAAGTTGGCCGCCAGCAGGCCCAGTACGCCTAAGTGTACGGTTGCGTGTGCACTGGCTGTATGCTTCGCTTTGTACCATTCCCCATTAGATCTTTTTAGTAAACCAAAAAAACACGTGCGCCATGCCTCAGTCATGGCGTCACTCTGGATCCCATGCGCTCTTCTACTACTACTGCATGTGATGATGGCTTCTCGGCCGGCTCCTCGGCCGGCTCAGTGGCCATCATAGTAGAATCGGTGAGTTCGAGAACGCTCATTGTGGTCACGAGCATCATATTTTGTTGAGTTGGCGGACAACGGACATCATTTGCTTTCCAAAGTGGCGACTACCTCAATGCTAGTACTAAGGCTACTTAACTCCTGACACACGAAACGCTAGGACATGACTACTTCGACTGACTGACTGACGCAACTACACATGATGGCGGACGCGCTCGGAGCGATGCCATGCCGTGCTTCCGTTTGCACAGCGCACTTGCGACTCCAAGGCACGTCCACCGCTTAGGACGGTCGCACTGGGGGGCTTCATACGGACTTGATCTTGGCCTCCATCTTGGCCTCCATCCGCGCAAAGTCGCACATGAGTTTGTTAATCTGCTGCGAATGGTGGCCCAATGTCTGGCCCATGGAGATCTGCTGGCTTGCGAGCTGCTGCTGCGTTTCCGTGTTCTGTGTCAGCAGACGCATCAAAAGCATCTCCATCTGTTCGTTGGGTGCCACGGCCGACGAGCTGAAGCTTGCCAGTGAGTTCTGCGAGGCCGAAGCTGCGGGCTGTGACTGCTGTGGCACCAGCGCCGACGACGACGCGGCTGGGGCCACCTCCATTGCGGCCGCAGGCACGTTGACCGAAGGCATTTGTTCCATCATGGCCTGCAATCGCTGCGAGACTTGGTTGTCCACGGTCTCTGCTGGTTCCTCTTCCTTCTCCGGGGTTTCCTCGGCCTTGGCGCTGCCTGGCTTGGGCAGGTTATTGCGTGCTGCGTGGGCCAGCCGCTCGAGAATGGAGATATCGCACGATTCGCGCGGACGCGTGTCCAGCACGAACACACTGCCGATGGCGTGGCCTGTGTCTGGATCAATGATCGGTGCAGCAGCGTAGAATCGAACCTCGGCCGCGCCAGAGACCAACGGGTTGCGCTCGAAGCGTTTGTCCTTCAGCGTGTCGAGCACGACCACGGGCTCCTTCAAGTGGATTGTGTACGCACAGAATGCGATCTTCCGTGGAATCATCTTGTGAGCCAACCCGACGCTGGCCTTGAACCACTGTCTGTGTTCGTCCATAAAGCTCACGGCAGCCATCGGACACGACAGCCGCGCTTTGGCCAGGTCACAGATCATGTCGAACGGCTTCTCTGGTGGCGAGTCGAGCACATTCAAGGAGTGTACAACTTCCAGACGCTCTGCTTCGTCGTGTGGCACTGGTGGCTTCGGCCACGGATGGTCCCACGAGTAGTCAAAGCCATCGTCGTCGAGCTGGTTGCAGCTGGAACTCGGGCTACCTGTCGAGGTGCTAGTCATGGACTCGTGCTGGTTATTGCCAAAGCCGCGTTCAGTCTGATCGCCGTCGCTATCGGAGCCTTGGGACCTAGCCAATGGCGAGTGTAAATGCGTGCTCACCCATCGCTGAGACTCTTCCGAGATCGAGATCGGTGATTCGGGCATCGTCATCCGCGGCGAGAACGGCCGCACTTTTTGAACGTGCGAGTGGTTGAACATGCACGACATGCACACTCGCACGCGTGTGTAGCCAATGGTCGCCAACATGGCGTTCTTGTGCAGCGTGCAATTGCTGCACACGACTTCACCACACTGTTATAGAGACGTTAGCATCGTGGATATGACAGTAGATTCGAGGCAGACGTACCATACGGCAGTGGTGCTTGCGGCGGAAGGTGCCGAATGCGCGCGTGCACACGTGGCAGAGCGAGCGCTCATGATCAGCGACCCAGTCCTTGGGGTCCACGAGGTGTTGCACGAGGAACTCGTCATCACGGCGTGGGGTGTCCTTGGTCATGTTGGATGGAGGAAGGTACGCGAGCGCCCGGAAAGGTGTCGGTAAGGGATAGTTGGTGTCGTAGATGTGGTTAATCACCGCGGTTGTCCGGTGAGTACAAGGCAGACAGGTAGGCAGGCAAGCACGGCTGGGCTGTCTGTCCTGCGACCAGTCCACGCTGGGCTCTCTTGGCGCAATGGAAATGCTGCACTGCACTGCAGGAAAACCAAAAATGAGCGACGGTGAGGTGAAGAAGAAAGCCGTTCCACGGCGTCTCAACCAGGTGATGGCGCGGCGCCGACAGGCAGGACAGGGCTGGACTGGGCACGGCAGCCGAGGGAGGGGGCGGCACGGAGCGCACCACGGAACAAGCGTCGCTGCTCAGCAGTGCTCGCTCTCTCGCTCGCACGCACAGGCTGTGAGCTGGCTGGATGCGATGCGCCAGCGGCGAGAAAGCAACCAGAACAATGCGCTCTGGCGAGCTCAGAAGAAGTCGGAGGTCGATCCCATGGAGAGGAGAGAGAGCGAAGAAAAACGAAAGACTGGCGCAGGCGTGAAACGGCGTCGCTCCATGGTTGAAGGCGCCACCGCTTTCCACAGAGCAGGCCCTTGGTGTGATGTTCCCTTCGAGCAGCCACTCGGCGGCGCCCATTCGCATGCACGCACTCGCGAAGCTTGCCAGCTCGTCGGTCGAAGCGGCGGAGCAAGCGTTCCGTGACTCGCCGCCTCGAGCTTTAGGGCTGCGCGGCACCGCAGGTTGGCCTTTAAAACCGAGTCGGATGAAGGCAGACGCCGGCCGTGTGCATGTGATCGCGTCCTGCTGTGTATTGAGCTGCATCCAAGGTCCAAAGCTTGGACTTCAAACACGCGCTCGTTCCGCCATTATCACCGTACGTTGACTAGGCAGTAGCCGTCACACCGCGGCGATCGGCCGGCTGCGCCGATCCCAAGTGTAGCTTTGTGCTTTCTGCCGGGTCAGGCAGCCTGAGGTGGCTGTGGCTTCTTGAGCCACCAACCCGACCTTTCTGCCCATGATGCCCCGAATCGGGGCACATCGATGGTCGGGCGACGAGCGGGAAGCGCGGAAGAAGAGCGCTTTGACCATCAAATGACAAGTGCGCCAGCGGCAGCAATGTCGCTCCGGGGAACGTAACGCAACTGCCGAACGCGCGTGCGCTGCGAGTGCGCCGCATGTGCATTCAATAAATACGTTCTCATTGGAAGGATGCGCTGCCATCGACGCTCGCGCAGCGCGGGTGCTCCATCCGTGGCACGCACGCAAAGTGGCCATCGCAGCAAGTTCCTTGATCACGAAGTTCACCCATCCGATACCGGTATCCACTGGTACCGAAGGTCGGTATTTCGTTCGAACCGTTATGGTTCCATCCATCAACGCCGTTTAACCGATATTACGACGAGTTTATTGAAGTGCCATCTCCGCTCGAGGGAGGAACTTGACGGTCATCAGCATCAGCGTCAGCATCGTCACCATCATGCGGACCTGGACGACTCAGATGGGCGCGCGCGCCCTGCAGGTGCTGGCGCAGCGCCACGCGGGTGCTGGAAACACGGGTAGCACGGCAGCGCGCCGAGCGCTGCTGCTCAGTGGCCTCGGCTTATCCGTCTTGGCGGCCGCACAGACGGATCTTGCCGGCTGCAACAACGCGCAGTGCGACGCCCGCTACTCGCCAGCGTACCATGGCGGCAACGCCTTCGACGACGCCGCGGAGCTGGACGTGACGCTCGATGGCGAGCGCTTCGGGTTGATCCAGAACTCGCGCGCCAATGGGTTCACGTGCGCCACGTACAAGGCCAACATGCCAATTGAGGTGCGTCTATCCAGTCGCATCTGGCGCGTCGTCGGACATGACCGCTCATAATTATGCTGCAGGATCGCTTTGACGTCAAATACACCGATTCTGGTGATGTGTTCGCGACTGTCTTGGACGGACACGGTGAGTGCCCCGAACACGGGCTCGTGGGGGACGTGGTGTGTGCTGACTTCGCTGGTTGAGCAGGTGGTTGGCAAGTGTCCGAGTACGGCAGCAAGGTGCTGATCCAGAATATCCAGCAGGAGTTAGTGCACATGGGGTTGAGCGATGAGAAGCAGTCGGAAGCCGCGGCAGCGCCGATGGTGGCGGCAGCCATCCAGCGCGGCTTTGCACGCACCGATCGCGACCTCATGGCCCAGGTCCTCAGTGCGTTCAAGCTCGGATTTGGGTCCGTGGGCCGGTGTGGTTCATGCGCTCTGTTGGCGTATCTGCACGACAACACGCTCTGCGTGGCGAACGGTACGCATTTCGGTTTTATGTATCGTGACTGGCGCGTATCGCCATCGTCACCTTGGTGCAATTGCTGGGGCAAGTGTTCTCACGGATGGCTATCGCGTGTGTGTTAATTGATTTAGCGGGCGACATCCGCGCCGTCTTGGGACGCAAGGATGGCAAGGACGTGATCGCTGTCGCAATGAGCAACGATCAGAACGCGATGTCTCGCTTCGAGCAGGAGAAGCTCAAGCGCGAGCACCCAGGCGAAGAGAACGTGTTTATTTGCCGTCACCCTGACTCGTGCTACGTCAAGGGCGCCTTGCAACCAACTCGTGCCTTGGGAGACTTCGCATTGAAGTATTCCGAGTTTAACGGACCTCCATACGTCAACGGCGACCGCTCTGCGGGCCGCCATATCTCGCCACCGTACACGCCACCGTACATCACGGCCATTCCTGAAGTGCGCACGCACACGCTTGAAGAGACCGATCAGTTCCTCATCATCGGCTCGGACGGCTTGTGGGACTACCTGAGCAACGAAGAAGCGGTTGAAATCGTTCAAGAACACGTTGCCAATGGCCACCGCGAGCGTGCCAGCCGCGCGTTGGTCGAGAAGGTGCTCCAGAAGGCTGCTGCGCGCTACGACATGACGTATGCAGAGTTGCTGAGTCTCCCGCCTGGAAGCCATCGTCGCCGTCGTCACGATGACACGACTGTGGTCATCCTGTACTTCGAGTAAGACACCATCAGTCGGTCAACCACGCCACTAATTAGTCGCGTCATAACTTTTTAAAAGACACGACTGGAGACTGATACGGCGGACTCGCTTGACCTTCGTCGATCGTGGTCAGCGTCGTGGCCACGGAAATCGCCGCGGCAAGTGATGTGGATCTTGCCGCTTCTTGTTCCTCTGAATCCTTTGCACGATCGAGTTCGACTCGATATTGCTCAAAATTGTGCTCCAGCGACTCCGTGTAGAACTATCAGACAACGAGAAGTCAACTCAGACGCTCTGACAAACAGCACTACACACGAATAGCGGCAACTTACTCGCAGGTGATGGCACAAGGACGTCAATGGCAGCCAGATTGGTCTCACAACGAAGTTGATGTAGTTAATCAGCACGATCAATCGCGTCTTGCGGTTGTCCAGGTTTTGCATGAAATAATCCGTGCTCACTGCTTGATCAGCCTCAGCTTTGGCTTGGTTCTGGAACTCATCTAGCAGCCGCATCCCCCAGTCGGACGCCTGCTGAAAGGGCAGCGCGTGGTACGACAGATCTGCGGCATGGATGAGAATGCCCATAAGCAACGACCTCTTTTCGCTAAGTTGACGGCGGGTGAGTGACTCAAGCGCCTTGCATTTCTCGAAATGTTTCGACATGTCGGTCGCTAGGATGCAGTAGATGATGAGTTGGCGCACACGCTTGTAGCGCACTTCATCCAAATGCTGCAGGATCTTGGCGCTTTTGTGGTTGAGAATGATGAACGTAACGCGACAATGGTGTCGCTCAAGCACAGCGTCGTCATTGTGCGTCAAGGCCATGGCGCTCAGTGTCTTTAGCTCAAAGTCGTTCGTGTTGCCAGGGTGGTCAATGTCATGGCACAGAGCTGCCAACAGCATGGAGAAGATCTCGATGCCACTGAAAAATTTGCGGCACTCGCTGCGGATCATGATGTGCATGGCCAACATCACCTGGAAGCCGTGCTGAAAGTTGTGGAACCGATTGCTTCGGTAATAGTTGGCCACGTTTGTCGTGAACGCATGGAACTTTTCGTGCGAGATTCGAAAGGCCTCGAGAAAGCCGTACGCGCGGAACACAAAGCCGCAGTGGACGCCAATGTCCGGGCTGGACATGGGCAGCGTATCTGTGTTCCATTGATCCAGCGTCTCTTCCATCCCGTTGGCGAACACGATTTCACGCGGGAATGGGATCAAGTCATCTTCCTGCTTGCGCTTGATCAAGGTTGGAACAACAGATGCCAGCGACCCCGACTCCGGAGCACCTGTAGCTTTGCTATCGGAATGACAGTACTTGTGAACAATGGATGAGATGATGTCGGTCTCCGAGTAGCTGTCAACCTGTTCGTGGAAGTGCGTACCAGTTGCATGCGGCTCGCCCGTGGCTGAGACCGCGATGCAGTCCGAGACAACTTTGTAATACGAAATATCAAGAGACAACCGCCCGAGCGCGAACTGAACTTCGCGACAATAGCGCTCCATCGTGGACCGGTCGGAGCGATTGAAGGCGACAACGTGGTTGCCTTCCTTCTTGTTAATGCACATGGCGACGGCAACGACCTTGGGGTTGGATAGCGCGTGGTCCTCGAAGATCGGCATGCACAACACACTCGTCGTGCGATAGCCTGTCTTGTGGTCAACACTGGGATCGAACCACTCGTGCTTGTACGCATCGCGCGTGCACACCGTCTGGCCCGTCGTCGCTACGAGGCCCGAAATGCCGCGGTTCATCGGTGTGCGAATGCTTTCCCCACCTACCTGCGGCGTGATCCACAGCTCTTTCTTAAAATGATCGATCAGCAGCAGACCAAAGCGATCGCACTCCATGATATCTTTACCAATTTCCATGACGAGGTCCGTGAACTCGGCAATGTCGCTGCTCTCGGAGATGAACGTCGTGAGCTGCAATCGTGCCTCGATGAGCTTCTGTGACGTTTTGACTTCGTGATGGAGACTCGATTTGTGCAGTGAGATCCCGACTGCATCGGCGGCATAGTTGAGAAACACGGCGTCCTCGGACGTGAAGTCGGTGTTGTCGACCTTGTTGACTGCGGAGATGACTGCCAGGATCGATCCGTCCGGGCTCTTGACTGGCAGACACAGAATCCGTCGCGTGACGAACCCGGTCTTTTGGTCCAACGTCGGGTCGAACATACTGTGCGAATATGCATCGTTCGTGATCACAGTCTCGCCCGTGCGAGCCACGTGGCCCACAATGCCCTTGGTTATCGGGACGTACTCACCGCGCACAATATCGGCGGCTGACGTGATGTACAGCTCGTCTTCGCCCTCCATTTTCATGAACAACCCAATGCGCTCAGTTCCAATGAGCTCGTGACATACTGACAGCACCTGGTCGAGCACGGTGGACGACACGGCTTCCATCGAGATGTTGCGGTGGAGCTTGAGCAGTCCTTCAATGCGACTCTGCGCTGTCTGGCGCTCGCGTGACAGGATCATGTTCCACAATGCTGCACCAGCAACCACGGTGATGAACTCGAGGCTCGTGCGATCCGTCGACGTGAACGTCCACGCCGTGTCAATCGCTGGCGGCTTGGCACTAGGTCGCTCCATCCAGACGACCTGGAGGACGCCAACAACAGCACCATGGGCGTTGCGAATCGGCAGGCACAGCAAGGCGTGCGGGCTTACGCCAGTCTCCGACTTGAGCTGCGCGTCGTAGCTCTCATGGGCGTAAAAGTCGCTGATGTCGAGCGCATTGCCCGTGATAATGACGCGACCAAACGTCGTGGGGCTATCAGCCGCCAGTACGCCTTCACTGACAAAGAATTGTTCCTTATTCGTGCCTCCACCGTCGTTGTTGTTGCCGTCATTGCTGCTGTTGTTGTTATTGATATTGTTGTTGCTACCGTCCGTGCATTCTTCTTGACCGAAGCCTCCCTTGGCATCACCTCTGCCGTCTGCCCCGGTCTTGATCGAGAAGATCTCGACAATGTTGCGGCGTTCATTGAGCACGCCAAGGCTGTACTTGTCAGCGCGCACGAGTTTCTGTGCTGTGTACAGGATCTTGGCCACGACTTCGTGGAACTCGCCGTTGACCGAGATGTCCTTGACCAGTTTCATCACTTCCTCGAGCTGTCCGACCCTCTCGCGTGCGATCACAAGGTGGTGCGTCAGCGGATTCGGCAGTGGCAAGTGCAGCGCGTTACTGCTGGTCGTGGACTGAGGTTGCTGATGGTGATGATGTGACAGCCATGTCGCCGATGACGCGTTCATGGATCCCGACAACACGCCATCCTTGTGCGCGCCAGCCAGCGCCATGAGCTTGGTGTTGCTCTGCGGAACGACCGACTGGCGGTGGTCAGACTTGTACTGCGACAGCTTCTGCTCCACCTCAAAGGTCTTGCCCTTGAGCAGCAGCACGCGGCGGTTGTTCTCTTCAATCTGCTCCGCCAGGCGTCGCTTTTCGTCCGCATGGCTGCGCACTCCGGCGACGACTTGCTTCAGCAGAGACAGCGGCACGTAGACACTCTGCTCTGCGTGCTGCATGACTAACCACGCTGCGCTATCGTATCGGGATCACGCCTTGGGCAATCAATCAGTCACGACGTGGCTTCGTTGCTGTGTGACCCATGTCGACCCCATCCATCGTTCACCCACGAAACGACGCGACAACGCAACGGCTACGAGATACCGGTACAGAAACCGGTCCAACCATGGGATCCGCGGAACCCGTCCGAACGGACGGTCGGGTTCCTCATTGCTTAATTACAAGATAAACTAAGGTCGGTCGGTCGGAAAGATTGSGTCGCATGCCTTCCCTGCCGCCCATGTCCACCGTTGTCACTTGGATTGAGTATGATGCTGTGTGACCAGGCGATCAATGCCGTGGCTGATCGAGCTGTGCCCACTGCTGCTGCTTGATCTCATTTCCAGATTCGCCAGCGCCTGCTCAAAGCTCCAGCGCGTTCTGCATCAACTCATCGATCTCGCTTGACAAGCATCCACCCGCTCACTTGCCACCAACATGTTCACTCGCAACCTCAAGCACCTGGCCTCCCGGCGAGCGCGCGCCATGGCGACGTCCGCTGCGCAGACACGTAAGCAGCCTGGCGCCTTCGTGCTCGGTGTGGCTGGCGCTGCCGTCGTCGGTGGCGTGCTCATGAACGACATGGTGTCGGCGCGCGAGAAGCAGCCAGACATCTCCAAGATCAAGGAGGAGATCGTCGACATCTTCGACAAGGACAACTACATGGGCCCGACGCTTGTGCGTCTCGCGTGGCACTCGGCCGGCACGTACAGCAAGCGCGACGGCAGCGGTGGTTCCACAGGCGGCACCATCCGCTTTGAGCCGGAAATCAACCACGGCGGCAACGCTGGCCTGCACTTGGCTGTAAAGGCCCTTGAGAAGGTGAAGAAGAACCACCCAGAGATCACGTACGCCGATCTGTACGTGCTGGCTGGTGTGACGATGATTGAAGAAATGGGCGGCCCAGCTGTCCCATTCCGTCTTGGCCGACCAGATGCCAAGAGCGGCAAGGAGTGCACGCCAGACGACCGCTTGCCGAACGCCGACATGGGCTCGAAGCCGAAGACCATCAGCCACGTCCGTGACGTGTTCTACCGCATGGGTTTCAACGATCGCGACATTGTCGCGCTGATCGGTGCCCACGCCATCGGCCGCTGCTACCCGTCGCGCAGCGGCTACAGCGGCCCATGGACGAACGCGGAATGGACGTTCTCGAACGAATTCTTCCGTCAGCTGGTCGAGAACAAGTGGACGATCAAGAAGTGGAACGGTCCAGAGCAGTACGAAGACCCAACCGGCGAGCTCATGATGTTGCCAGCCGATATGGCGCTCCTCTGGGACCCAGAATTCCGCAAGTACGTCGAGCTGTACGCCAAGGATGAAGACTTGTGGTTCCGTGACTTCTCCGCCGCGTTCCAGAAGCTGACTGAGAACGGCGTCAAGTTCCCAGAGAAGACTGGCTGGCGCAAGTTCATCTTCTTCGGCCCACGTGGCGACTAGGTTGTATTAGTTCGTTGAAATACCCTTCCACCCCGCATTTTTAAGAGATCCCAATGACCATGGCAGTCAGTCGTTCACAACAACTTGGTGCGTTGCGTTGCTGCCAATAGAATCCAATCAAGAAATGGCCTCACTGTAGCGTTATCGGCCGGTCATGAGACGTCCCCGCATTTCTCACTGGGAGCGCTGCTCATGCCATCGCCCAATGATCACCCGGGGCGCGTGCTGTCCACATGGCATTGCAACAACGTCCCGAAGATACGGACATCTGGCTCCACATTTTCATCCCAGCATCAGGGATTCGGAACTCCCTTATTTTATTCAACGAGGGTCTGGTGTGTCCCTTATGGACGTTTTAAGGGACACTATAATCCCTTTCGTCCCGCATTAGCGCGCCTTGCTTGTGACACAATTCCGGCCCAAGACAAAATGGCGGACACGAGTGGCGCGCCAACGGCGCTGGTCGGTGTGAAGGCGACGTATCGCTTCCGTGGTGAGCAAGTGCACCAATTCCACATCACGCCATCACACAGCGAAGCATCGAACGAGTACACAACGCCGTCGGAAGAAGAGCGTCAGAACCACTCGTATTCGGGAAAGATGGACGGTGGCGTCGACATGCCAGCCCTCAAGTCGACGGGCCCATATGCGCGTCTTGTGACGGCGATCAAGGTAAGACAGAGGCTGCGCCGCTTGTTGCTGGCATCATTATGCGTATGTGTGATAACTGACGATTCAAGTGTGTGGCGTGGAAATCCAACAGCGATCGAAAGAAGAGAGTGAACTGTTCCTGAAGGACAAGGTCGAAGGACCGATCTCAGCTCGACTTTACGAATAAAAGAGCAATCCAAACACACCACGCCACGCCCGGTGGGATCGAACAATTGCACAAGGTGTTTGTCATTACTTCTGCAGTATAGAACACATACTTCTCGGCTGCGCGGACCGCGCGTCGGCGCTTACTCGTCGGCGAAGTCGTCTTCGTCCCACGAAGGCAGTGGCATGTGCTCCAACATGCGATACGATTTGTCGCTTTGCTTGGTGCGCTTACGTGGACGGCGCTTGGTTTCCGGTTTGGTGGTGCGATGGAAAATGCGCTTGAGACTCGGCATGACGGGGGCGGCGTGTGTGCGGAGCTGACGCCGCGAGCGTTGCTCCGACTCAGCAGCAACGTCCTTGTTGATATTTGTTTGGCGTGGCTTCTTGCAGTCGGTGCAGAACCAGGGGACATTCTCTGGTGGAACCGACACGAGGTTGGTGCAGCTACACAGAGAAAGCAATAGAATCAATAACTCTGCCTGTCTGCCTTCTGATGCAGCACGAAACAACTTACGAAAGGTGGAAGGCTGCTGGGCAGCCGTCGCAGCACACCAATTGACCGGCCTGGCCGCATCGGTGACAGCAGTCCTCATTAAGGTCGTTCTGTAAATCCATCGCATCAGCAATGCTTCGGTAAATTCACATCAAACAACATTAGTGCTAGCACTAGATCCAACTTACCAAGTCGCGACTCAGATATTGCTGGCCGTTCTTCGCGTTCTCAATGAAGCGGTAGATGCGATCTGGATCGACATTGCGCGATGATGGAATACGCTTGTTCCACTTCGAGTTACCGTTCGTGAATGCGATGATGTCTGCAATCAAAACGACAGGTGAGACAATCGATCAGTACATAACGACGTTGTCAGTGGCATCTTGGGCATACCAGCATAGAAAGCTGCGCGTGCGTCAAGCAGATTCATGCGCCGTGCTTTGACCTTCTTGGTCGCGCGGCCTTTCATCTCAAAGATCTTCTTTTGCAGCTCATCGCTCCGCCTGCATTCTTTCAGCGTTTTTGTCCAGTCAGACGTGCCACCACACATATAGCTGTGGAGCGTCTTCATTTTGGACAAGTGCTTGCCCGCAAGCACCATCTGATACCAATTTAACTCCCCGTTCTCATCACGAGGTACGAACGAGTTCGAACGTGGGGTGGCGGTGTCCTCCTCAGTCGAGGACGACCACTCGGACGACAGCAGACTCGTGGACGATGATGATTCCGCTGACTCCGGTCGAGGCAAAGCCAGGTTCGTCGCCTCAGGGCCACGCTTCTTGTGGCTGAAAAATAAACGGCGCGTCTTGAAGCCGTACAGATGGAGCCATTCCGTGTCCAGCTATCAAAATTGAGCACTACGCGTTCAGAATAAGCTCGTCGCACAAATCCGGTGATCGAACACACCTGCGCGGTCTTCAGCAGTGCAAGGGAGGACAATGCCACAGGTCGAGTGATCTCGAGCGGTGGTGCATCTTCGGCTTCCTGAACTTTCGTTGCCTTTTGAGGACCAATGACAATCGGCACCTCAGAGCGCTTGAGGCCGATTCTACCCACACACGAGCTGGAGCCGCATTTGCAGACCACAGCTTCACCAAAGTGCGAAAAATTGTAGTCGATCGTGATTTCTTCATTGGGCAGCACGTTGCGGCGAGCAAAGATACCAATACGGATGAGCCCATCGACATTCCTGAGAGGAACAACGGTGAGCAAGTAAAAAAAAAAGCTACCAATGCGTGGGTCCACAACAGCATCTACTGACCATTTCTGTGTCATACAGTTTGGATCACAACTGTGGTTGATGAACCGTGCTTCGTTGCTGCGGTGTCTCGCGTCGATCACGATGTCCTTCTCCAGCTCAAGCATGTAGAAGTGTGTCTGTGTTTCGAACAGCAAGACATGTGAGCATCCCTCCTCCAGATTAAACATCGACCGTGCAGCAACGCACCTCCCCAAGATCGCGACAGTGAATGAGTCGCCGCTCGCACTCCTTGTCGTCGATGACTTCGCCGATGTACTCAATGACGAAATCACCAGCAGCAATATGCTGATCTGCGATCAGACCAAAGCCAGGGCCTGGGATGTATTCCACACGAACTGCCCTGTATCAGAACACGCGTGTGAGCGATATAGAGACCAGATACCAGCATCGAAACATACTTATTTTCACGACGCTGGATGGAGCGGTTGCTGCACAAATTCGGGTCAGGTGCCGAACAAGAGTCCTCCGTGCAGCTGATGAAGAGCATGCGGTTGTGGCAATTCTCGCCGCAGAACATTCGTGAGTCTAAGGGTGAGCGCTCTGGGCTTGGCTCGACATGCTCTTTCGGACGACGGCGACGACTGCCATTGGCATCGTCAACGTTCTTGGCCTTATCTTCCTGTTCTTGCGCACGATAGTCATCGAAGCAGTTGCACTTATGCACCGGCATGTCGGTTACTGGCAAGCGCTTGGACTTGTACACGCACTTGCTGATCTTTCCGTACGGTGGCGGCACACGGACTAACTCTCGCGCCTGTCGGAATCACGCGTCGCACGCAACAACCTGTCAGAGGGTCCACACAAGCAACTACACGATGGAGACAACAACGCACGCACATCGATCGCCTTGATCTCGTCTTCGGAAAACGGCAGTCGGAACGTCGAGGCTGGAACCTTGCGCTCGCCCTTGATCAGCGTCGCGAGCAGCGGATTCATGGCCACAGGTTCCTCCTTCGTCTCCGCCAGCACAGAATCCGTCGCAGGCACTTCCGTCTCCACTTGTGGAGCAACCTGGCGAGTTGGCGTGGTCGTGTTGGGCACTGGTTCCACTGTATCACGCGATCGGGTGCGTGACGACATGCACTGCACCATGGCTGTCTTATCGCGCAGTCGACGCTTGCCAGTGCTGCTCGACTGGTCAAGCGAGTTTTCCACAGCGGCGGCCGTCGGTTGTTCCGTCTTGACAGCATCCGACGCAGCGTGTCCTCGCGACCGCAGACGGCGC
>NSDO01000724.1:0-22130 GCA_002286825.1 Lagenidium giganteum | reverse complement strand
TGAACGAGTTGCGCGCGCGGGGCACATTGGACAGCTCAGTGGATACGAGCATCGAGTCTCCACCTCGCCGGCAGCCTGTTCATGGGTTCGGAAGGAGTCCGAACTGGGCCACCTCAGGCCGAGGAAGGCGCATGCACCTGGAGTCGCTTGTCAACGACGCCGACCACCACGTGCCGTTGGCACCGATTGTGGAAGCTCCAGAGTGACATCAGATGGCATGGTTGGATGGGGTTCCGGATAGTTCCGATGTGATTTTGGTAAGCACCGAGCTTTATGAAGTCCGTTAGAGGACCACACAAGTCAGTTCCAGCTTGTGGCGTTGATGGAATCACCTACAGCAAGTAAAAATGTTGATGTCAACTCAACCTTTGGGTTCAGTTTACGACCACGGTGTGGAACGGATCGAGATGGTTCCGGGTTGGTTTTGAGTGGTTCCGAGTGTGATCGAACTGAGTCACACGTTATTTGAGGTGAGGAGATCCCGGAACCAGCCGTGCTAAAGTGTTCTAGACCTGTACCACAAGATTCAGCGGGTCACAGTGGAGAGCATGTTCCAACCAAATGGCAAAGTACCAATGTGATCTACGAACACACCAAGATAGTTTCAAGGTGGTTCTGTGATGTTCTCCCGTGTTTCAAACAAAGTTGAAAGTTTAGTAACATCCAGATTACGGTCAACGAGTCTTCGGAAGCCAATGCGAATCGGGGTGTCTTAGTCAATTCGATTCACGTGATCCAATTAACAGCCCAGATGTTGAACGGTTCGAAGTGGTTCCGGAAGTAGTTCCACGCGGTTCAAGGTGATCCTGACCCTGTGTGATATCGCCTAAGGATGGTTCAAGGTGCCTGAGGCCATAGAACCTCAATTTGGCAAGTTTGGTTCTTGATCGATTTGGCGCCTACGACCGTGATATGGTGAAGTTGGTCATGAAGGTTCCAGACGGTTCCGGTTAGTTCCAGGTGGTTCTCGCATGATTCTATAGGTTGTTCGGACACAGTTCAAGTGAAGAACCAAGGATAAAGTGCTGGAACCATTCGGAACCGTATCAACACCTACGAGCTCAAGGTCAAACCTGTTGGTACTACATCTAAAACTGGCAAGTGGAGGGATGTCAAGGAGAAACGCGTGCGGGCTGTTCCAAGGGGTTTTGGACGATGCTGATGCGGTTCTGAGTGCAAGACGACCGGGAACCAGTCAGAACCAAGTGGTTTATCATGATCGGATGATTGACTGACGCTGACAAGAGTCGAGGATTGGTCAAGTGGGCAACCATGCTGATGTGATTTCAAGGGTGGTTCTGGGTTACGCCAGACCTGTTTCAGTTGGTTCCGAGTGTCAGAACCACCCGGAACCACTCGGAACCATCCAGAACCAGTCACCCAAGTCGACGGCCAGGATGACCCAAAGTCCCCACAAGTCAAGTTGCACCCAAGATATGGCGATGGTCCTGACATGTGCTCCGGGGTTCTAGACCATGCGGAATCGATCTGCGGTGGTCCCAAGTCTCGGAACCATCGGGAACCAGTTCAAACAGCGTAAAAGTGTAGTTTTGGGTAGGTTCCTTAGTTGGGGTATCTTGGTTTTCTTGTTTTGGGTTGGATCCAAATCAGGTCCGCCCAAAGGGTGCTTCGGCGGTTTTGGCCGTTGCGAAGACCAGAGCTTTGGGTTTTTCGACCTCGGAAAACATGGCTTCGAGGCTGGATTGAGTTGAACCACAGTCCTGGGAGCCGGAACAGGCGTTTCCGGTGGTTTTGGACAAAGTCTTAGGAAGCATGCATAAATTCATAATATTAGTGCGCCTTTGCTTGGAAGAGAGCAGGTCCTCCGAGCCTATGAGCCGAGGTTGATCCAAGCAGTTCCTGTTGCTGCGGGTGGAGAGCCCAAGCGTGAGAGAGTGCTGCATTGAGTGATATACAGTTGTTGCCCCTGTATATCAGTGCCAGTGTGTGGTTGTGTGTCCCCACACACCGCTTCCTATTTGCACGTGTCTGCGAGTGTAAAGCGTGCCTTTCTAGTGCAAGGGTGACGACATTCGGAGCGCCAAGCATTTCCAATGCTCGCTGAACCGCAAAAAAATGCGCATCGTCCTTCTTCGTCGTCTTCAGGACAAAGTTGAGGTGCATTTGGACGCATCGAAGGGGCGACAGGAGAAGCGTCCCCACCAGCTGCGATGACGCTTGCATCCATTCCTATGCTTGCGTAGTAGTCGGAGCGGCGAAGAAAGCCGGACTCGCTGAAAGCTTCAGCTTCTGCGCACCAGGTTTGAAGCTCTGGAAGGAGAGCTTCAGGAGCCTCCCACGTGACGGACCCGCCCAGCCAACGTACTTGGTACCTGTCGACATGAGGGCAGTAGTCCGTCACGTCGATCGCGTCGTACATCTCCTCTGCCAGAGTGTAAGACGCGGCCGAGGCTCCTTGCCAGAAGCAGCCATGAACGGGCTGTGCGTCACCCAAACGACGGACGCCACGCGCACCAGCAACACCGCCTGCCCCTTTGGCAGTAAACGCCTCCGCGCTGCGGGCAGGTGCTGGCGGAGCAGGCGCTCGGGGGGCGGTCACATGCCCGCCTTAGCCGCTTCAGCGGGCGGGAGTCAACATCGCTCTCACTGTCACTCTCGAAAGCGTTCGCCACAGCACTATTGCTCTTCTCAGCCTCGGCGCGCTCCACCTCACACTCACGATTCACAGCACACTCACTCCCCACTTCACCCACCTCAGCGCTTTCGTACTCTGCAGCGCCAGCGGCGGCCGCCTGACGCATCCGCAGGCGTCGGTTCCGGCGTTGCCGCCGCTTCCTTTCGCGGCGCTTGTCAGATGCAGTGCTGCTGCTGTTGCAGTGCTGCTGGTGGTGCAGCTGTCGCTGCTGCCAGGCGCCTTCGTGCTGCCGTGGGTGCTGCTGCTGGTGGCATTGCCGTGCACTGCCGCGGTGCTGCCTTCACCTGGCGACGTCATACCGCTTTTGTCACTGCCGTCGCTGCTGCCACCTGCCGTGCTGCTGCTCCTGTGGCCGTCGCTGCCGGCCGTCGCGCTTCTGGAGGTGCCGCGGTCGCTGCTGGTAGTGGTTGTGGCGTCACCGCGCACGGCCGCGCTGATACTCTCAGCGAGCGCTGTCATGCTGCTGTGAGTGCTGCTGGTGGTGCAGCCATCGCTGCTGCAACCTGGCGCCTTCGGGCTGCTGTGGGTGCTGCTGCTCTCAGTCGGCGCCGTCGTGCTGCCGCTTCCACGGGGCGCCGTCATGCTGTTGCTGCGGCCGTCGCTGCCGGTCGTCGCGCTTCTGGAGGCGCCGCGGTCGCTGCTGCTGCTGGGGTTCTTGTCCATAACCACTGCTAAAGCCTCTGACTCTCGACGGAATCTGGCCTGGGATCWTCCCCAATCTAGTGATCGAGTCCCCGGAGACGTCTTTACAAGGACCTCCTTTTCCCCATTCCAAAGGTTCTTGTCACCTTGTGCAGTTCTCTAAGCTGTTACAATGCGACACATGCCTATGATGGCATCCGAGTTCCAGCGGATGGCTCAGCAGCACCACCAGGTCAAAGGTCCCACCGCCAAACAATTGAAGCTGGACATCAAGCCATTCGACGGCAAGGAGCTGTACAAGGGCCTTGGTGCGRGGTTTGTGTCCTGGGGCCGACSGTTTATGCACGCCATCAACTTCGCCGAGTCAGCGTCCGGATGTACTCTCGGTCGACATCTCGATGACCAAGCCGGGCGATACTTCCACAGCCAAGCTGAAAGGTGGTGGGAAGAGCAACCTGCGATGTGGCACGCGATGGATCGGCTTGCGGCGACATATCAGGTGCACATGACACCGGCCCAAACTCTCAAGCTATTGACGTCAAAGAAGGAAAGCAAGAGAAGGTGGCACGAGCACTTTCTCTACATGGTGGCTGCACGTGACGCCACCCAAGGCCATGATGGCCAGATCCTCGAGAACATTGTCCGGTTTGCTGCCCCCGAACTACGCGGGCTGTTGATGTCGAAACACGACGCCAGTAGACCTGACTACCTGAAGCAGGCTGAAGAGCTTGCCCGGTTCGCGCAGCTGTACGAAGACGGGACGAACAGCCAAGGAGGCAGGCCGCGAGGAGCGACCAACAACGTCAATGGCCTTCCCCGAGGAAAAGCGAAAAACACCCGGAAGTGCTTCAACTGCAACAAAAGCGGACACATTGCCAAAAACTGTCGCAAGGAAAAGAAGACAGATGGGACTAAACGTGAGGACACTCCCGACTACGGCAAAAGCACACCGACATTCTCGCTCGCAGTGCGAGAGGCGCAACGCGCATGTGAGGAGCCCACAGAGTGGATCCTTGACAGCGGCGCAAGCCGGCACTTGATCAACGACGCATCCATGCTGACGAACATTGCGACATGTGACGATGGGTGGACGTTGCCGAACGGCGATGAATTGAAGATCACCATGAAAGGAACGGCAACGCTGACCGTCAACGTGGATGGAAGGGAACAAGTTGTGCATCTGTCCGACGTGTACTTTCCGCCAGACATCAAGCACAACCTGTTGTCATACTGCACCCTGGAATCAAAAGGATACGAGCTGCGCACGTTCTCTGGTTCGCGTGACCTTGTCCAGGCGCTTGACCAGGCAAACGTATTCGAGGTGGGGTCCGAACACAATGTGCTGGTGGTCCGCACCATCGTAATACCAAGCGACTACGACTCCGACTATGGCACCGAACGACGATGTTGGCCTCAGTGCGTTTGCAGTCAATGAAACCGTGTATGAGGCCGAAAAACGTTCGCTTTACCACTTTCACCAGCGCCTCAGCCACCTGGCGTATGAAACGGTGGAGGGATTGGCAAAGCTGACATCGTCCGGCATCCACTTGACAGAACACGAAGAACGACCTCCATGCACCACATGTGCTGAAGGCAAACAAAAGAAAAACAAGCAACCGAAGATAGACAGGGGCGCAAACTCGCCTATTGATCGTGTGGGTGGCGTGGTCTGCTGTAACCTAAAGGGACCAGTCACACCACGCAATCGGCTCGGAAACCGATACGTCGTCAACTTTATTGACCACCATAGCAACTACTGCCGCATCTTCCTCGCACGAACCAAGGACGACGCTGCACGCAAATYTACACAGTTCATCAAGTTCTTCGAGCGCCGATTTCAGTGCAAGATTTATGTGTTGCGGACAGACGGGGGTGGCAAGTACACGGTTCTCAATGGGTTCCGCGCCGACACAGGAATCTTTCGAGACAGATCTCGGAACCATGCAATCAAGCGTCAAACGGCGAGGCGGATCGAATGCATCGGACACTGGATGGCATGGCACGTTGCATGCCACAGCGTCGCTCACCGATACAAGATCGGAAGGAGGCCCAAGGCGGTCACCACGGATCAACGGCCCCACGCAAATCAACAGTGTCACGACGCCGGACCCAGGCAACTACAAACAAGCGATGAAGGTGGCCGATGCCAACGAATGGAGAAAAGCCGTTGAAGACGAACTCCAAGCGTTAATGCACAACGAGACTCGGACGCCCGTTGTGAAGCCGGATGGAACGACCCCATTGCACTCGAAATGGGTGTTCAAGACAAAAGTAGACGCCCAAGGCGACGTCGAGCGACGCAAAGCCCGTCTGGTTGCATGTGGCAACCGACAGACCAAAGACATTGACTACACGAAACGTTTGCGGCGGTGATGAGTATGCAGACAACCAAGCTCATACTGGCCCTGCGCGTTGTGTGGACCGATCCATCCTGCCGTCCACTGGGGCATCCCGAATGCCTACGTGAAGGCTAAAAGCGAGCCACACCTGCAACGTCTGATGAAGCTACCTCAAGGTCTGGAACTGCCGCCGAAGATCGTTGAGGAGCTGGGCGTGGAGAGCAAAAACGACGTCGTGCTCCAACTTGATAAGCGCTTGTATGGTCTGAAGCAAGCGGGCCGGCGGTGGAACCAACACCTGCACAAGATCTTGCTCAAGGCTGGGTTTACCCAGAGCGAAGTCGACAGTTGCGTGTACTACGAGCGCACCGAGACGGACATAATCGTCCTCGGCGTCTACGTCGATGACATCCTGGCAACGGAACAAACCACGAGAGACTGATGTCAATCGGAGATCGACTTGAAGGGCTCTCTGTCAAATGTTTGGGCCAAGCCAGCAAGTTCCTTGGCATGCATGTGGAGCGACATGGTGGCCGATGTGCTCACCAAAGCAATGCCAGCGCCAAGAATTGAAACGCTACGTACAATGTTGGGCCTGCACGATCCCAGTGATCATGGAAAGGAGTGTTGAAGTAGAAGCATGCCCACGGGATGCGAGCAGCAGGATGATTGCGTCCGCGTCGCCACAGTACGCAAGCAGCCGACAGAAGAAGAAGAGACTACATATGTTCACTACTTCTTTATGTAGAAGTCGCAGCAGAGGGTGCCGAACGCGCCGGCGACGCATACCTGGCGTGGATAAACAACAAATATACTCTGTTGCACATTTCCACTCTTGCACACAAGTCTTCCTCCTCATCCAAGCGCTATGGCCAGCTACCAGCATCCTCGCGATGGCATCCAGCTCCAACAAAACAGTGCCCGTATTGTTTGCCTCGATCTCCAAAATGTGGTACTTGATGATGTCTTCCAGATCTTGGTACAACAGCGATAGTACGCGACTACAATCTCGGAAGACGGGAGAGGTTTCCAACAGGGTACAATTGTTGGAAGACGCTGAATCCTTGATAAGGTTGCCAACTCGCGCAGTGGCCAGACATCAGTCCGGGCGTACAGTTCCTTGATGTTTCCGAATCCACGGTTGCAGTTGTTTTTCGTATGGCCTTCGGAAAAACCGCAGCTTCGTGATATTCAATTGTGTGTGCCGGCAGCAGATAAACTTGGGAACGGTTTCGGTGTTGTTCTGACCTGCGCAATTGTCAGCGCAGAAGGACCAAGTGCGCGTGCCCCTACATAAGTCATCATAGATGCCGTCAGTCCGCGTAGAACTCCATCATCGACACCACTTCGTAATTACCATTTTCCCGCAGTTCGTTCGCTGTAGATGTAGTTTTGCTGGATCTTTAGGTGCTCTGTGTACATCCCAAATACCGGCACCCCGATCAACGATATGAAGTACAACTTGGCCGGCGTCTCTGCCAAATGTGGAACCAGGCAAAATCCATCGTTGTAACAGGATTCTGCCTGTCGCTTGTTTCGCTAGCTCGTCGGTAGTGCAGCCTGAGGGAGAACACAGCACTTAGCATACCCAACCACCAAGTAAAACATAAAGAGTCTGAAGTATCTCATCGGAGTTGCGTCCGCTACATGCTTTACCTGCTCTTCTGCCTTCTCTGCAGTGCCGATACCGCTCGATTGAGTATGGTAGACCGTGCAGATGCCGTAAAACTTTGACCGGGGCGAGCCAATCTGGATAGCTGGGTATTTCTTCCGTAGGATCTTCTGGAAAGCTGACAGCAAAATTAGGAAATATTCGGCATCTTTTTGCTTCATTTCAGCGGCGTAGATATCCCTCAGTTTCGACCACGTAAAATAGGCAGAGAGAAACGGGAACTCCCTGTGAGTATGATAGAGCCGAACAACACCAGAACAACACCAGACTTCTGTTTCTTGTAGAAAGCGCACAGGAACTACCGACCCCATCTACTCGGCGAACACCGCGAACCAATCGACCAAGCTGCTTACGTCCACGTCTGCTGCGTACGAGTTTCTGGTATTTCTGTGCTGTTTCGGATAGAGACCGTTGGCGAGTTCTGCTTTGGAAGAAGTAAGCTTTCTGTTGGAGACGTCTGTGGTGTTGCGGACCTCATGGCGTAGTGTGATCTACACCCACGAAGCAATACGATGGGTGCACAAAGAGTAAGGAAACGTAGGTTGTATTGACAAATACGTTTCAATACGATCTACGCACAAAACACACCCTATGAACGCCACTCCAAACGCTTTTCTCACTTTGTGCGCCCATTGTATTGCTTTGTGGGTGTAGATTTCACTACGCCATGAAATCCGCAACACCACAAATGGTGCGTATGCCCGGATCTGCAGTTCCGGGCAAAGGGATGGCCTCGGTGCCGAAAGTGAGCAATCCCCGCCTTTATCGGAGCTAGGGCCGGGGAATTCGTGTGATGCAGAGCGTAATGAGCGCATTGGTTCGGTGGATCTGACCAATGATGCAACAAAACACGAAGATCCACACATCAACAAGGTGTCGGGTATCGCGGAGCATGTGAAGGCTCCGATTTTGCCAGACCCCAACGTTAACTCACCCAGCGCCGAGCTTATCGCCGATTTTCCACGATAAGCATTTCCAAATATGCAACTATGGGAGCCTTGGAATTAACCGCTACTACGGGTCGGCCAATCAAATTCGTATGTGATGGCTTGAAGCCTAACCACGATTGTCAATAAGTGAGCCCTCTGATTGGCTAAGTCTATTCACGAATTGCTCGGTCGGTGATCACTAATTCGTGGCTGGAGCAGTTGTCAAGAAATGTCGGGAGTGGTTGCAATGCACTTAGCGACATTGTTGTGGGAACACGGCCAGTAAATTCCAATTCCGTTACACCGCAGGAAGGAAGCAACAAGCCACTGAGCAAACATGTCCGAAGCGTATGCCGTTGAGCGCCATTGTTAGCGAAGCAAGAAAAAAAGCGCCACTGCACCAAGGACCAAGTTAAGGAGGGCTATGATAAGCTGACGTGGGAGCCCGCTTCCAATCTCACGAACTGCCAGTCGACGATCGACAAGTTCCTGGCGCAACAAGCTGGCGTGACGACGTCACGGGCACCATGCCCGGTCGCTGATACGTCCGCGGAAGAGCTGACCGAAAGCACCAGTCCCGCGCCGGCACCCAACAACGGACGCGCCAGTGGCGAAGAGGTGGTACCGGAGGATGACTGGTTTCCGATGGACGGAGAACCAGGGCCAGGACCTGCGCTGGCCGATGGCGACGTCGCACTCGAAGATGAAACCAGCACGATGCGAGCAGGATCAAGCGCAAACAAAGTCCTCGTCCCGCTCAACCCAACGCTCCTGCTTGAGGGGAACAAGAAACTCAAGAAAGAATAGCGATGGTTTTTTTTGACTCTGACGTCAGGGATGGTGAAGACGAATCCGAAGACATCGCTTGCGACGAAGTCTTGGTCGTCGAAAGCGATGAGGCAGACGACAGTGATGACGACAAAATGGACGCGGTGTCTGAGGCGTTGGCAGGTTCTCACAGAGAGCTCAAGAACGACGAGATGCGTCAAGTGGCTATTGATGGTTTCACGAATGCGTACTACGGAGAGGACACGATAAAAGCTGCAAAAGACGTCAATCCGTTTGAAGGTGGTCCCGTTTTCTCAAGCAGCAGCCGCAGCAGCGAAGACTATGCAACCAATCGACCTCTTCTTCTTCTTCATGCCGAAGTCATTGTGGCGTTGGCGAGCTCAATTCCCGAACCCTAGGTGCTCATTGATTGGATAAAATGCACAAGAAGTGACCGTTCGACACAAATCATTGGCTGAAACCGCGCTCACCCGAGTATAGTGACACGTACAAAATCTAAGTATTGTCGGCTCTTTCATCATATTCATCCTTACCGACCAATCGAAGCCCATCGGGAAGGCAAGAACGTATTGTGTGGAGTGCTCCAGCGAAAAATGCCGTATCTACTTGTGCGACCGAATCCGAAGCACAAACAAAGAAACCACATGACGTGCTATCTGGCACCAACTTTGGCAGAATGGCACCAAGCGCGGTGACGGCCGGAAGATTCGAATGCGAGGGGCCAATGCCAAGGCCAGATCCGAGTCCGTGGTAGAGTCGTTTGTTAGTTTGCTTACAGGCGCATCATCCAGCGCTTCCACACAGTACTCAACAAATACGCAACTTCCTCTCTTCACCCCATCACGTGGTTGTTCATCTTTCTGCGGCCAGGTCAGCCAAGCTCACAGTCGGTCACAGAACATGTTGGCTGGAGTATGGTCAATGCACATACACCAGCCAGCATATTCTGTTATGGCGTGGGACACACGACCGGCGGCCAGGTCAGTCAATCTCACAGTCGGTCACAGAACATGTTGGCTGGAGTATGGTGGTGATGGATGGCGCGCGTCTGTGGCGCGCATCGGGCATACACAAGCTCGTACAAACGACCACATGGCGGATTTCTCTGAAGATGAGGACCGTCGACTGGTGCAGTTGGTGCGGGCGCTTGAAGTGGACGGAGTGGCACAGGATATATGTTTGAGAAGAGGTTGTTCGTTGCATGCAAGTGCGAGAATTGAAACATCAAGGTAGAGGTAAGTGAACGGCACACAAAATTGGTATTAGACGCGCGACGCAGTTAGTACGCATAACCGCGAGCCTTCGCTTCTGTCACATATGGCATGAACGCGTATTCGCAGATGTTGGTGTTGTCGATCACCACCGCAAACACTGATCGCCCCAAGCAGTTGTGATCACCATGTTACTAGAGATACACTGTATTGCATTGTCCGCGTTGACTAGTCAATGTACAACTACTCTTTTACGCGTGACTTCATCCTAGGCTGGGACACAATCAATCGCACAACCTTGGTGAACACATGCTTGCACATAGTATAGGTGGGTTCTCCATTAGCGTCTGTGGATTGGCAATGACATCATCACGACGTGAGCAGGCAACATCACGACGCGTGAGCAGGGCAACAATATGCGGGTTCACGGGATTGTAACACAAACGTCAATCGCGCACGACGCGGGTTACTTTGTATTGCCTCATTTCGGTGGTAGCAGCTCATTGATTGCAAACCTATTCTTGTTGATGTGGGCTCTCTTCAGTGTGAGACCGGCTGCTGCAGTGGTCTCGGTCAAGTTCACATGCAAGCGGTGTTGGTGCGTGCCCTGCTGCCGTATGACCACGTGCTCTGCGTGCTCTGCGGCCGCACCATTACGTGCTTGTTGGGAATCCGACGGAGATCCAGCTTGAATAGGAGGAGGAAGAAGGCCAACTAGTTGTAATCAAACTCGCATATGCAGACTCAGAGACTGTGAACGCCTCCACGAGGCCTCAAGCGGGCCCTTTCGATGCCCATGTGTCTCTTCGTCCCACCCGTGGCAAACGGATCGTTACAACGGCGGTGGTTTCGCCCACAGGTCCGTAACTTGTGTGATTCATAACACGCCCTCCTCGAAGTAAAATGAGCATGTCATCACTTGACCTTGACCATGCGCATCCGGGCACAGAGCTTGCCCAGTCGATCCTTATGGATTGCCTTCGTAAGTGCGTCCGCACGGTTGGTCAAGCCACTTACCTCGACCATGCCAATCACGCCAAGCTCTACCTGCGTTCTGATGAAATGCCATCGCAATTCGATGTGACAAGTGCGTCGGCTGTTGTAGCCATTACGAGAGCAGCCGCATTATCGATGCCAATGGTAATCTTGATTTCGATATTACCTCGCCGAGCGTGTTCCAAACCGCTTTGGCCTCCATGGCTGCCTCACATCGAGCGACGTACTCCGCCTCTGCCGTTGACAGTGCGATCACTGTCTGGCGCCGCGACATCCAACTCATGGCACCACCGGCGACCATGATAACGAAACCTATTGTGCTTTTGCGGGTTTCCAGATCCCCAGCTCAATCACTGTCGCAAAACCCTTGCACTTCGATCAAATCGCCGACAGCTCCAGTATTCCGCTCGTATCGAATCCCCCTATTCACTTTGCCCACGAGGTACCGTAGCAACGCTTCAGAGCTCCAACGTGCTCCTGTGTAGGGTTGGCGACCAACCTACTCAACTACCTAAACCGCAAACACCGAATTTGGACGCGTGCCGGTGGCAAGATACATTAGCTTCCCCACTGCGCTACGGTAGTCGGAACGTGATATCAGACAGGTCGTCCTCACCCGTGTGCCGTAGGCGCTGGCTCACTTCCATGGGTTTATCCACAGCATGCGCCGTGGAATACCCAAATGACTCCAGAATGTGTCGAATGTATTTCTGCTGGTAAATGACTATTGCGTCGTCAGTTTGAACGACTTCGATCCCAAGCTATCCATCCCGTTCGCCTTGGTCTTTGAAACCATAAGATTCGTCGAGAGCATCAAATATCTGGCGCTTGAACGTTTCATCGTTGGTGGCGCATACGAAGTCGACGTAAATGAGCACGATTGCCCGAGTGCCGTTCCTCTCGAGGAAATAAAAACAAGGCTCTCTTGAACAACGTGTGAACCCACGCGTCAGCATCCATCGATTGATCTCTTCATTCCACTCCCTGCCAGACTGACGTAGGCCATAAAGCGCTTTCTTCACCGCGAAGACCTTCCCTTGATCGCTGCATGGAAATTCAGGGACTCCGTCGGCAGATTGGGGAATCTTCAAATCTAGGGACTCCGTCGGCATACTAAGGAGTCTTCAAGGTGGCATTTAAGTACGCGGTGTTCACATCACCACCGTACACTTTAAAGTTCAGGTGTGCCGCCAGCGCCAATACCAATCGAAATGATGACATCCTAGGGGCGCGAACGTGTCGATGAAGTCGATGCCCGGGCGCTGATTATTTCCAAGAATGCCCAGTCGGGCTATTAACTTCAACACATAATCGTGGTAATCAGTCTTCAATATCCACACCCAGATTGTGCGGATGGTGATTTCGGGATGCCCTTGTCCCGAAGGGCTTTCATCTCTTCTTCCTGCGCTGCTTTCCAGTACGCGGCATGCCTGGAGCGCATCGCCTCACGGACACTTCGTGGCAGGGTCACGTCGCCAGCGCGAATAGGTCGGTTATTCACGTTCACTAGGCAAGTGGCATTAGCAATGAAATCATCGTATCGCGGATCAACTTTGGATCTCGCAGGCCAGTTCGTGCATGCTTCACACCATCTTGTCGAGCTTTTTCAGATAGTGTTTGGTCTCGCTCGGCGCGCTTTCCTGTAGCCTTGTTCGTCTGCCCTAAGGGCTCAGGTTCCAATTTCTGATCGATCCGCTCGACTTCAGATTCTTGGACTGATCTGTCGTGACCAGCAACCGACTCCATTCCATCATTGATCACTTTCATCACTGTGACCCAGTGAATTGCTTTCGTATTTGGTCGATTAAACGGTCAAATCTTGGTGATCATCGTCGCTGAGAATTACTTCATCAACATCGCTGGTTTCCGATTCGACCGCCCCCTCGAGGTCGTCCGTGGCCGGCATGGACAGGACGTCCTCGGCAGATATCTCGTCGCCGGTTTCTGATGATGCAACTGACATGTCCTCATGTGCGCTCCAGCACGCTGCTTCGAGGCGTACAAATTGCAGCAATTCGCCGCTATTTCGATCGTCGTCGCGAGTGTGGTGTAGCGCTTTGGATTTCTCCTCCGCGCTTGCACACACACTGTGTCCACACGACGTGCAAGGCCAGTCAACGCCAAGGTTCAGCGGACACGCACTTCGCGGTCCCCTGAGATCATGATCAAACGCACCAGGTACGCTTGCTTGAGATCTAGACCCAACTCTAATCGATACGGTTTTACTCATGCGTCGTGTACCCAGCCAGATCCTTCTCGGGTAGCCTCCAGATCGCACAGTAGTGATGGAGCCGCACTGCAAATAGCAATAGATCACCAAAAAAAACAATACCAATACAGATCCACGCAGATACAGATGCAGATCTAGGGAAATCCGACACCAGACCTCTGCAGATCACACCTCCTTCGGATAGATCCGTCGGAGATCCACCTTCCTATCAGGTGGGCAAGCCTCTATGAGTCGAGATCAGGCGACTGGAACGCACAGTCTCGTCGTGTACACCGGGATGACCCCCAAACCAATATGGAGCACGCCACACAAATGTAGACACGCACGGACTGATACCAAGTCCTCCTGCGCGCCTTCCACTGCCACCCCAAACCGGTTGGGCGCAGCTTCAGCGGTGTGTTCCCGCGCAGCGGAGTCCGAGGAAGAACACTTGCGCAGATGAGGGAAAATGTTTGACTGAATTAAGGTATGCAATCGATCGCAGCCGTAGTGGCCGGATCTTGTCCAAACACAACCCTAGACTGGATCTTGCACGGGATCCTGACTGGATCGAGGCGTAGAAACGGTGATCAACACAGATCTGACGGCGGGTCTACCCAGACCTGGCACAAAGGACCAAGACCTGTCGCTCGATCGTGAGCAGAAAACGAGGATCTTCCCGGTCTTGGTGCAGGGAGCGGGAATGCAATCGTCCGATCGCGGGCAGTGGCGCGGATCAGCTATCGAACGACCCGTTCAACACAGCGCACAAGTTGGCGACTGACCTCCCGACAACACGACTAGTCCTGACTCTGTTTAACCTGCCTAACCTTCGGGTCTTGGGAAATCTTGATGGCGTTGACTGGATGCCGATCTGGATCAGGACCCAGATCCGGGTCACGATCAGATTCGGGTCGGATCTTGGGGGGATCGTGGGTTTCGTTTAACCGCGCAGATCCAACTTCGGGCGGTCGGGTATGAGGTTGCTTGATCTTGACCGGATCGCTCGTGGTCTTGACGTGGACTTGGTCGATCTTGGCCGGCCAGGCTTGATCGCGTGCCGAGCGTGCGGATTACAGCTGGGTCGCGTCTTGGGTCTGCCGGATCTCAGTAGTTCCTGGGTAGATCTGGCTTTCATCGCCCTTGAGGGGTCTGATCCCACTGGATCCGGGGACGGGCGGTCTCGCGAGATCTTTCTGCGGAGTCCTGCCCCTTCTGCCGGCACCTTCTTGGAACCCTGCGGTCGGGGACCCGCCGGATTCTCTCGCTTGGATTCTCTTGCCAAGATTGACGGCGCTTTACGACACTGGTTTGGGACAGTGACGTTCCGGTTCACTTTCTTTTCGCGATTCTTATGCCGTTGCTTGCCCAGGTGGCATGCATCACATGGCTTGAGCGTGCGCTAGGTCATTAACATACCTCGAACTAACCAGTAACATACCTCGAACTAAGCCTTGATCCACCATTGTGGAGAGGTACTGACGGCAGGTGTGGCCCAGCCTGTCGTGCCATTGTTGCATTGTGGTGACCCCGTCTGCGGATGTGAGATTCACCACACCTCCACCATGGTGCTGCCGTTTAGTAGCCTGTTGAGCGTGGCACTGGAATGTACCATCATCAGCGACTGGTGCACTGAGTACGATGACGCCATCCCTGAGCAAGTAGTGGATGCAGGATTACCGGTCGAAGTCGATCTCAAACCCTTGCCTGCGAACCATACCTGGTGCGAGGAGACAGTGCTCTTCATCTGGCATGCATGGCACGTCGCCTTCCATACCCATATTTGGTGCATCAGCGACACCACGGGTGGTGTCATCAGTGCCGATGTGGTGAAGCGCAGCTCTGATTGGTTGGAACAAGGGATCATGGAACGAATCCACCTAGAGTCAGATCCACTCAGATCTGAATCTGAGCGGAAAAGGAAATCCTGCCGTGACGCTCCCAGGAAAGATCCAGGAACAGGATAAAGGCGGTTGGGAGGGATCCAGAGGGTCCTGGAGCCATGGTTAAAAGGGGATCCGGATATTCGAATATTTTTTCCAACGCTTCCTGGATCTGGTCAGTCCAAGTGGATCCAGTCGACTCCAAGCCTCGCGGTGTTAGCTCAGTACATTTGTTTGTATTTGCATTAAGTAGTACTATATTAGTAGTTATATTTTAGTAGGTTTAGTAGTCTAGTAGTCATTCCTACTTGGCCGTTGCATTTCGTACCTGGGAGGAAGAGGCGCTGCGCAAGTGACGCCTAGTAATACAGTCCGGGTTTTGCCTTCTAAGACACAAGTGCTCCGCGCGTCGGGGAGATTCGTGGCCCCACGCAGCGTYGAGCGGTGTCGAAGAGCTCTAGGGCGTGCCGCCGCGAGGGAAACAGGGCCCCGCCGCGAGCATATCTCCCGCCACCGGTGGATCTACTCCCCGGTGCTGCTCGGCACTCAAGTCAAGCCCGTGCACCTGCGTAGACCTCAGAGTCTACCGTGGAATTGCTTTTATTTGCTTTTTGCAGTGGACCCAGTGAGTCCAAGGTGCCATAGCGTCTCCGCTGCACCCAAGCCAAGTTGTCTGCGTGAAGACCAACCACTACGACTACGCCAAGCCAGATCYAGCGCGCTTGAAGACCATCCAAGCACGCTGCCCGAGCCAAGGACCGAGGAACGAAGCTGTCGAAGACCACCCGCCAGCTCCAAGACCCAAGGCTCACAAGACTCCAGCTCCTCAAGCACATCTCGCCAGCGCTAATCCGTGGCGCCAAGAACTGCGGGAGCGGGCCCGTCGAAGATGACCAAGGTTCCCAAGACCAAGGCCATCGCCGGCGCAGCCCGTTTTGTAGGAGAGGATGACCAGGTCCGTGAGGATTTGGCCAGCCCTTCACCACACCGACAGCGTCCGCTCCATTCACACGAAAGGTACGTTGCGAGCTCTTCGGTGGTTCCGGGCAGTCTTTTGCAAAATGATACTCACTGTTGCAGTTGTGGCAGGTCAGCACCTTGTTATCCCTACTGGGGTTCTTCTTGCTATGCCTTTGTTCTTCCGGCTAGGCCAGACGGGTTGCCAGATCGGCGCTTCGATCACCTCCTCACTGATGAGAGCTCTGGCCCCTTCTGGTGTCATCGTTGCCACCACGGTGACAACACGACGCAATTGCGTGTACGCGCTTGCATCAGGGAGACTGTTGAACACCAAATTGATCATGTCGAGGTCCTGTAGGTCGTGGCCATAGTCTTCCCGTTCTCGCTGCAGGCTGAACCGTTTGGCCAGGTGAAGATCGATATCCTTACCTTCTTTGTACTTCATCAACGTTAACGCTTCGACGAGACGAGACTTGATGAGCACATGCGCTCCAGCTTGCTGTTTCTTTTCGTAGAGTTCACACAACGCGGCCCACATCTCGCTGTTCGTCTCCAGGTCTGCGACCTGCTGAACACGCTCGGGCGGCAAGGTCTGGCCAATCATGCGTTTGATTTTCTTCTGCATCTTGTCATGCACGGTGTCGAGTTGGCTAGCTGTGATGGTGCCAGTGACCATCACAGCTAGCCAGCTCGCAACATGTCGTGTTCTTCGAACACGGCTTTCATCATCCACTTGTACGTACGCTAATCCTTGCCGCCCCAGTTATCGGACAAGCCATCGATCTTGGCGTCGTTCCAACTGGCAGGCGTCGGAGTCAGGACCAGCGAGTCCGTCGTCGCGTTGGAGCTCATAACCCTGTTAGGAATCCGATGGAGATTCCGCTTGGGTAGGAGGAGGAAGAAGGGCCTACTTAGAAGGCCAAGTAGTTGTATTCAAACTCGCATAGGTAGACTCGGAGACTGTGAACGCCTCCAGGCGGGCCCTTTCGATGCCCATGTGTCTTTTCGTCCCACCGTGGCAACGGAGCGTTACAATGGCGGTGGTTTCTCCCACAGGCCTGTGACTTGTGCTGTTCATAACAGCGCTTTGCGTGCTCTGCTGCCGTACAAACACGTGCTCCGCTGCGGTTCTCGTGAGTCGAGCTGTTTGCGCTTCCTGTCGAGCTCTGCCCCCTGTCAGTGACAGTCTGTCACCCGTTGACCACTCCAATCAATAACCAATTAGRGTCAAGTAACCTTCAGCAGGTTGGGCCAACTTACGAAAGGTGCACACAACTCAATACGGTCGCCCCACACAATTCCCAAGATCCAACAAAGTGTCGAATTGTTTGCCATCTTCACCGATAGCAGTCAGAGAAAAATACGTAACACCAGCAGGAGTGCCAAACCCTCGACCACGGCGGGCGGGTGTGAAGCGCAGCAGTGATGAGGACCAGCGAGTACTCGCTGCGACGGAGCAACATGTCASTCGCAAGCTGTTACAGCTCATCACGGCAGTGGAAGTCAATGCAGTGCAAACAGGTACATCGACTCAGCCAACAGAGACCGTGCATGCAGATGACGTGCCCATCCCAACGAACTACAAAGCAGCGATGAAGGATTCTCGGTACTCCAAGTTCTGGTGGGCAGCTATGAATGAGGAGATGGCCTCATTGCGACGACATGGCGTATACGAATTGGGGCACCGTGAATCAGTGGGAGGGTCAGTGAAATACCAGCATCAATGTGAATCAGCGGGTAATCTTCAAGCACAGCGTGTTCGTCGGGCAGCCATCACAAACCGCTGGGTGTTTGCGGTGAAGAATGACGAAAATGGGATGATCAAGCGTTTCAAAGGACGACTTGTCGTGCATGGTTATAAACAGATCTATGGGATCAACTACTTTAAGACGTATGCTCCCGTCATCCGATTCGAAACGATCCGCGTTGCACTCTATCTAGCCATTCAACGGGAGTGGTCAATTCTTCAATATGATGTCAAGACTGCGTTCTTACATGGTGACTTGAAAGACGAGGTGTTCATGGAACAACCGACTGGGTTCGAGGAAGGCGGCAAAGCGATGGTCTGCAGGCTGATCAAGTCGTTGTGTGGACTGCGACAAGCGCCTAACGTGTGGAACCAAACACTTCATGAGCATCGGGTTGGCATAGGGATTGCGCGGGTGGAATCTGACTACGGGTTCTACGTGATCTTTGATGGTGGAGATGTTCAGACGTTGCTCACGGCATCCGTGGACGATCTGTTGCTACTTGGACCTCAACAGTTGTGCAATACAACAGCAGCGCAGTTGGAGCGAACGTTTGAGCTGGTTGCACTTGGACCGGTCACGTATCTACTCGGTGTGGAGATTGTGATCGATCGTCACAACAAGAAGGTTTTCATGTGTCAGGAAAACTACGTCAACGAGATCCTCAAGCGTTTTGGAATGCAGAATTGCACAGGAGTTGCGACCCCGCAAAGTGTTGTGATCATTTCGTACGACACCGGGCAACGAGAAAAGAGTTGCGAGTGCAACATGTTGGAACCAATGCTCAGGTTGCTGAAACTATGACAAAGGGACTCGGCAAGGTGAAATTTGAGGGATTTCGAGACCTGCTCGGAGTCACATCGAGAGCAAGATCCAGTCTAGTCCTGATGGATGTCGTTCCTGACGAGAAGCAACACCAAATGGACTACACAATGGTGAAGGTCGAGGAAAACACAGCGATCTACTTTGTGGGCCTGGATGTGAGTGTTGGAGGCTCCAACACACGAACGGAATGATGCAGGAAGATTAAGGGGCATGGAGTTGGAGGCGCCAACGCTTGACCATGGAGATTCGCATCAAACGGGAGATGGTGACGTATGTTGGAGGCTGCCAACAAGGCCATCATGAGTGGATGCTCCACCGAAAGATGCATGCAAAGAGAGGCAATGGATGCTTCATTTGCTGGGTTGGATGCTGCCAACCAGATTCAATTGCCACGATGATGGATGCTCCATCGGTATGGTTTAATGGATGTTCCATCAAGCAGGATTGTGATGGATGCTCCATCTCACTGGACAGCTCGAAAATCATCAATGATGCGACCACCTTGGCAAGCCAAGTGGGAGTGTCGGAATACACGTTGGTCAAGCAATTGCTCCGTGTGACGACGTGTATGAGGGATGGCTTGCCAACGTGGCTAGGAACGTTGGGGGCTGGCGGTTGCACCCGACCTCTGGTGTAGATGTCTGTTGGAGCAGGCGGCGGTTAGCTTTTGAGGAGTTAGGCTGAATCAAATAGATGCAGGGCGTGAGGCTGCGGCCAGGCACTGTGAGAGCTACGAGCGAGCGCTGCTCGCTCAGTCGCAACGTCTCCAGCTCAAGAGCAAGTGCGTGCGCCAAGCCGAGTCCCCGGAGCTGTTCTGGCCCCGCCCGTAACGGGACTTCTGGCGTTGTCTTCTTGACGGTTTCTCGAGTCGCCTTGCGAGTCGACCTTCGTCTGCCTTGGGCACGCTTCTCTGGTGATTGAGCATCCATCACTCCCCTGGTCACAGATCATTGGAACCTCCAACGACGCAGCTTCATCCTGGGTTGTCTGCGTTCCGGTCGTGACTTGCCGTGCTGGATCACTGGCCACAGTGTCCATTTCTGCACGCATGCACACGACTGGAACCTCTTCAGGCAGTACCACGCACTCACTGTTATACACGTGTTGCAACAATTGGCCGACATACTCGCCATCCACCGTATGATCCTCTCGGAACTTGATGTTCCCTTGTTGCGCTGTCTGGATCAATCCGCTCTGCAAGTCCAAGCAAACGTAGCCACTGGTGATCCTGCTATAAGCAAGCAGTAACCCCATGGTTGCACGTTCGCTGAGGTTTTCTTTCGCAGCGGTTGAACTGTAACCAACCCCAAGTTCGCAGTTGCTTGACACTCGGAGTGTCACCGAACAACGTTTCATGCGGAGTTCTGCCTTCAAGCACCCTGGTGCCCGTGAGATTGATTGTGTGGACCACATGTTGCAGCGCGTCGCCCACAGCGCCATCGACAGCTGTGTCATTGTCAATAGTGTTCGCACCTTAGTCATCAAAAGACCATTATCGCGCTGGACGATGCCATTCTCCTGCGGTGCGCATCCATTCGTCGTCGTAAACTCAATTCCCTCATCCGCATAAAACTGTTGGGCCTTGGTGTTCACGAATTCGCCTCCTTGATCCGTCAGAACTGTGACCACACTCAGCTGCCTATCTTTGAACTTGTTCTTGAGTTGTCGGATCAGGTTGATAAGATGCCCAGTCGTCTCACGCTTGCGTGTCAGCAAGAATACCCAACGGCATCGACTATACTCATCGACCACTTGCAGGATCTGATAGTAGCCTTCCTTCAAGACGACCTCCACAGAGCTCAGATCTGCACACAGGCGCTACAGTGGTTGCTCTGCATGCTTGACCTTTGGGTGGTATGACATTGACCTGGCGTTTCCGAGATCACAAGGAACACAGTCGTAGGCTGAAGTATCATTGTTCCTGATCTTAAGGTCCTGCACGGAACCAGCCTTGATCATGCTGTCGATGACTGACTTGCTGGCATGCTCCAACCTCTAGTGCCACAACTTCATGTCGACTGCTTCACCTTCACTCGTGCGTCCTCGCTTCTTGCAAACAGCAAGGCCATGAATCTCCGCAACCGAATCGTCTTGCTGACCATCATCGTTCGGCATGACCAGGATCATGGTCGGAATTCCATCCTCGTCCTGAAACTTCATCTGAAAATCATCCTTGCACCGCTGCCTTTCAGGCATTCTGCTGCCCAGTGACCGACCTCACCACACTGGAAACACGCGCTCCGTTTCTTCCCTTCCAACACAGACCCGCGTTTTCCTCGTGCACTTCCATGTGATCCACGCTTGACTCCAACATGATTAATCGAACGTCCATTCGTCTTCACGTTTCTCTTTACGTGAGACTCTTGAAGCACTTCGCTTGCATGGTTGAATAGAAATTTCCGAGCCAGTGCAAATGATGGTTCTTCGCGCAATCTCACTGCCTCTTCACGCATGTTGCGATATGCATCCATGGCTTTCGGCAGGACTCCCACTGTGTTGACAAACAGCAACTCCAGGAATGCGCCTTTATTTATTTCACCTCCAGCTCGTCTCATCTCCGTAACCAGCCGTCCCATGTCTTGGGTATAGTTGTCGACGCTTTCATTGTGTTGAAGAAAACGATCCATCAGTTTTCGGCTCAACTGGATCCAGCTTTTATGTGCAACAGTGTAGTAGGTCCGAACAATGTCGCTCCACACCAGTCACTATTGAATCACGAAACGGCGCACGTAGCGTTGGTGACAACGATCCCACGATCGCAGCGTGCGCCTTCGTGTATCTTGTCCACCAACCCTGCTTCTTCCTTGATGACCAGTCCTCATCGAGCTTCTCACGACCACAGACCAAGTCCTTCATTCCTTGTCCGAGAAACAATGTCTGCATGGCAATGTCCCAGTCTGCAAAGTTGGTTCCATCCAGAATAGGAACCTTGAGCAGTGAATAGAGATCTTTGATCACCATGGTCTCGAGTGAGTTGTCGATTGCAAGTGCTTCTCCGTCTGGTTCGTTCAGCTCGACGATGTCCTCTCTTGGCTGCGTTGGGATCCCCGTGCGTGTGCCGTAGCGCACCACTGGTGTCCTGACAGCGCTCGTCGACTGATCTTCTCGTCCAATCCGTGCGAGGTCGCCAGCAAGCGTTCTCTGCACTGGTGCTACGACTGGATCTTCTGGATGAAGCCCGGCAAGCCTCACAGACCGTCTCCGCGGTTCAGTCAGCCCAGTCTCTGGACTGGGGGCACTATTGGGCTCATAACCTTCGAATTGTTTGCCA
>NSDO01000723.1:0-22176 GCA_002286825.1 Lagenidium giganteum | reverse complement strand
TGTTTCAACGTGTCACCTCACGCCAGCTTCCACGCCAGCTTTTCGTCCACTTGTGCCAGAAATGGCTCCATTCCCGAGCTCCTCCTAACAGAAGCACCAGCCTCACCAAACCTGCACGACCGCCTCGTGGTTATGGGTAGGCGCCGCATCATGCACCGCCAATGGAGAGCCAGTCATCCCTCCACAAGCTGCATTGTCGTCGTGGGAGAGAAACACCCAGTTCGACGCCCGGCGTTCAGCCATTGTTATCAACTCCTTCGACGACGTCATCAAGTTGCGGCCGCGCGGGACCTACACCACTATGCCACTAATACGGCCTCGTTGCCTCAACGGGTGCAAGCCCACCTCCAAAAACTGTCGTGGTATAGGATACACCGAATCCCGAACACTGATAGCACGGAGAGGGGACTGCGCTATCGCCTCAGCATTGGTGCACTTCGAATTTGGACTCCGGAACACGAGCGTGCCTACCCCCACCAAGATCTGCCAGACCAGCCGAAACAACTTGCGCCACTGGCTGATCGATTGCGTCGCGTCCCATTCAGCGTGGGCGGCACTGGCTAACCACTGGGCTGCGCCTCAGCCCAATGTGCGCGATGACTGTGACGCGACTCTATCTTTTCCTTCCATCTTCCAGCGATTCCTCACGTTGTGTGGAGGGTCGTCCCACCGTCTCTTGAAACAAGTGCCGCCGTCGTCCTCAATGCGCTTTGGGCTGCAACTGTCGTGGCAACGCTGCTTGCGCTATGGTTGGTTCGCCGTGTTTCGATTCCAATTGATAGCATGCCAAGCTTTTTCCAGCAATCACTCCACGGGCTCAGAATCAGCTCCTTGGCAGCTACATTCGCCGGGTCGTGATGCCTCCGCGCCTGGAGCCACCATCCGCCGCACCAGGCTGGACACTGTACATGTTCTTCGACGGCGCCTCGCGCGGCAATCCCGGACCCGCAGCTGTTGGCATCATCTTGGCTGCGGTGACGCCGTACTCTACGCGTATCGTTTGGGTCGTCGCCGCCCACGTGGGTCATACCGCCGCAGAGTTCCAGGCGCTTGTTCAAGGACTGTCCAAATGTCGAGACCAGGGCATCCGCGACCTCACGGTGGTTGGGGTCAGCCACCTCATTCTTCGCTTCCTCGCGCGCCGCCAACGGTCTCGAGCCCTGGAGCTCCTGGCGCATTACAGGATCGCACTCCATCTCCGAGCCTTCTTCCAGCACTGCGACTGGTGTCACCACAGGGGCCATCACAATCGGATGGCGGACGCGGCCGCGAATTGGGCACTGGATAATCAAACCACGCGGTGTTTCATGTCGCTGGCATCCACCCCACCCCATCCGACGAGATTGGCCAATACCTCATCAATGATGTATGGTGCCACTGAGTTGGAAGGCAGCTCGGTGATCCCTCTTCTCACCACTGTAGCACGCTGGTATAACAATCGCTATCGATCAATATTTTACTCACGTACAATCCAAAACGATCCAATACCTTGACAAAAATCGTTCCAGTGCTGCCTTGCTGCACCATGGAGCTGAGGAACGCCATCGAAATGACTTCAGCCGCAAGAAATTTCATGAACGCATTCACTGAAGCTTGCTTCGCTCTCTGCGTCGATACTGGCGTCAAGTCTTGGAGGATCATCTTGATGTCTTGTTCCGTGCGGTTTCTTGAAGAAGTGATTGTGTCGGCGCAAGATATGATTGAATATTTGGGCTTTATAGTGGCCACACCAGCACAATTTCCGCCGACGCCGACATTTGGTGTCGGCGAGGTGTCGGCGAGCTGAAATCGAGATAACCCGATTCTCATTGATTGGATAAAATGCACTGGAACTGACCGTTTGACGCAAATCATTGGCTGAAACCGCGCTCAACCCAGTATAGTGATTAGACAAAATCTTAGTAATGTCGCCTCTTTCATCATATTCATCCACAACTGACACTTGGTCGCTGGCATCATGTCTTAGCACAATGCCTCCTCGTCAGGTTTGCTCGCCGTTGTTCGCTTCAGTATTGCACTGTTCCACAGGACGAGTCACATTAGTTGCGCGTTTCGTCTTCGGTCTTCGTCAGTTCTTCCTATTTCACCTGCGAGGCCGACGTCAGATTCCGCAACCATGCTAATGCTCGCTGATGTGAGCACTCACTGGGACGAACCCACCGACAGAGACTACGAAAGTGCAGCGTATTTGTGGTGTGAAGCGCACGTCCAGCGATTCGCAGAGTAAACTTCGCAGTGTGCGTAGCGCACGACCATCGTGCAGTCGCATTCCTGGAAGCCACCTTGTCAAGGCCAAGTGGCTCTCCCAACCATTCACTTGATCCTTGTTTCTACACACTCAACAAGGTCGTGACTGAGAATGGCGAGCGAACGGAAGACTCGACAAAGTATCGTACATCGAGGCAGGGGACTGCTAACACGCCCAAAGAAGTCTCACCCAGGTGCCCATCAAATGTGTTGACTGGCTTGGAGCCAGTCGCTCACACTGCAATTTTCATAAGGATCGTCTAGCTCATGCAAAAGTGTCCAACCAAGCCACTACTACCACCCATATCGAGACACTGCTCATGGTGCTGGTGCCAGCGTACAGCCATACACGTTGGTCGGCAACAGTGTGCACACGGCGTCCTGCGCCAAGCCGTCTGCCTTCTTCGGACAGTTGCCCGTGCTGGCCTTGCCCACACACACAGGCTCCTTCACGCAGTACGCTTTGTCGCCCACCACACTCACGGGCGCACTGTCGGCCGCGCAGTTGAGCGAGTCTGGGTTGGGCGCCAGCGCGGTGTGCGCGGCGTCTGCCCACGCGCGACAGCCGTACACGCCGGTGCGCACTTGCGCACACTGCGATCCGTACGGCAGATAGGTGGCGTCTGGGCCGGGACAAGCGCCATCGGCGGTCTTGCCCATGCAGCTTTTGCCGGTGATGCAGAAGACGTGGGCATTGCCTTCGACACTCATTTCGGACTGGCCGATGGGGCAGCTGGACGAGGATGGCGAAGGCGCTGGCGACGTTGATGGTGATGGTGAAGGTGAAGGTGAGTGCGAGCCGCATATGTTGCTACCGAACACGTCCGCCCACAATAGTCCAGCGTCGGTGTTGCAATCATTGGGGTATGCAGTGTGGAGGGCTTTGTCAATGGCGACACAAGCTGGTGTTGTGCAATACTCGGTAATGTCCACTATTGTTGGGCTATCAGAACTTGTTACAGTTGCTTTTGCGTACACCGTGTTGAAATAGTTCCACCCACCGTGCATTGTGCTGCATTGTGTGTCAGTTCCCCAGATGATGTTCAAAGCCGTCAGGTCGCACGGGGCGACCGTCGCTGTGACTGGTAACACAGACCACGTCACCAGGGTCACGATCGGAGCAAATGCTTTCGAGCGGGGCATTGTGATGCACAAAGAGAGCTGGCTTGACTTGCAGGCTGGGGCGGTACCACACGAGAGCTGACTTGAAGGCTAGATTGAGTCGGATTGGAAAGTGACTGCTTGCTAGGCCAAATACCCCACACGAGCAAAGATCACTATCGTGCTAATCTGCCCAATCGCATCTCGCACGAGACGGTGTGGGGTGTATGGTTTCCTCCGTGGTGAGCGTAGTTGTGTGTGCGATGTGTCCAAGGCTTCCTGTCTGCAACCGTGCCCTACATGATCCATGTTTGACCGCTAGAAGTGCTCCAGACATCGGTCACATTCGCACACAGATTTCGCTTTGTGCAAGCCCCAGTTGCAAGCAGACAGGCCGACCGTGGCGTAGCTATTACAGGATGAGCTGAGGTCTTGATCTTGATCGCAGGTGTGCGATACTGCGACAGCGAGAGTGCAGCAATCGCATTGAGCCGTTCCCGGGTGCAAAAGCAGGAGCCGGAATCGCAGTTGATTCTACAGATACTTATATTAAGCACTGCGTGGGAGGATGCGGCACCATTCCAGCGCTCATCGACGAATCTGTCGCCTCGTATGTCCGTCGCAACCAGCGCCATCGCGAGTGCTGCGACGTGAAGTTGAAGACAAAGAGCGAACGTCCACTGTCGCGTGGGTGCGATGGAACAGGTGCGATGGCAGGCTAAGTATTATACTACGACACGTTGTCTAGGAGCTATGACATGCGAATTATGGTAGTGGAGAGAGTGAGCCAAAAGAAAGGTGGCTCGATACTCTTCCAGTCTCGAACTTGGGCGTCGTGTGACGATCTACGAGTCAACTTTAAATTCTAAAGTATGCCAGGAGAAGGGAACCACCGTCAACGAACGGCGGATGCCATGACTGCAGATACGCGGCTCATTGAGGGAGTCTGTTTCACCCGAAAGTTTTGAAAGTCAATGCAAGACGTTTGCTTGCGAGAGGCGGTGCAGTGACTCAACAAGCACCAGGGTAGACGACTTCTGTGGCGTTGAAGTCAGGTAACACTGCACGCAAAATCTTCGACGATGGATGGGCGTGGTAATCTTACAATTGCCCTCAGGACGCACAACGTAAATGTTGGGTCCCAAAAGGTCAGTCCAGTGTCCGTGCTACAATCTGTGGGGTACGCTGAGGACGGTTGCGGCGAGGGTGATACACGATGGTGTCGTGCAGTACTCAGTAATGTCAGGGTCACCGATCGGACTTCCAACAGCTTTATGGTAACTACGAGCTGAGCCATGCTGGCCGCTTTCGCGTTCGATGCCCAACATGCTGAAGTGGGCTTGGGTTTCCCACCCATGTGGGCTTCGGGTGCCTGCGCAGGGGTGATGGCAAGCATGCCCTGCAGGACGGTCTATCCTCGTCGTCGACCACTTTTGCATGAATTTATGCATTGATTGGTCTCCTTTCTATTGTTTCACCAAAGGAGAGGACCTACAATTCGACGTTGCAAGAAGGAGGCGAGCCACCACTGCCGCACTAGCGGCAAAACATATGAGCCTACAATCCATGGTGTGTTCATCATCGCGTTTGGAGCCGTGAAAGATCATCACATGATGTGATTCACACGCACGATGGCCAATCTTTTTTTTATTTTTTTCTTTCTTTTTTGTGATGCGACCGGACAGCGCGAGATCTGGAAAACGGAATGCCAGTTATTGACATCCATGGGACGTTGGACGTCGGCGGAAGACCAAGCGCTGTGCCGTGCATGGGTGGCGCTCGTGGACAACCCCACGGTGATGCGCGGGAAGGCGGCCGAAGGCTATTGGAAGGAGATGCTGGAGTGGCTGCAGCGCAAGCACCACACGAAGCGCACCATCGGGGGGTTGCAGCATCGCTGGGCGCTGCTGCACAAGCAGATTTGTGTGTTCACCGATTGTGTTCGCCGTGCTGGTGGGCCACACGCTGACAGGGCAGTGGACGAAGCAATGCAGCGCTTCCAGGTGCTTATGACCAAGGAGTTCAAGTTCGTGGCGTGCTGGAAGATCCTACGCTCGTCGCCAACGTTCAACCAGTTGGTGTCGGATTCACGCAAACCGATGAAACCTCATTTCACTGACAGCGACCGCAAACGGCGAACTCCAGTTGCGACGCCGTCGGCGGCGGTGGCGCGAAAAGCTGAGAGAGATAGCGTGAGCAAAAGCCAATCCAGCCCGAAGCGAAGCCATATCTTTGCAGAGATGTACGAGGGCGACAGTGAAGAGGAGCAAGATCTGTCCCCACCGCCCAGGAAGAAACCCACGAGACCGATGCCAATGCCAAAGACATTGAGAGTGGAGGATTGGCACCAAGCGTCAGTGCCACGGACTCCACAGCGATCCACGACGAAGCGCACGGAACAAGATCTTTGTGGCGACAACCAGTTGGCACGGCAGGTTCGGCGGTTGGCAGACGCTGCGGACGAGCACAACAAGCTGCTCGAGACGCAATTGGGTGTGACGCTGTTTACGCAGCCGGTTCCGCGCGATTCAGAGGCCGGGAAGGAATATATCTTCCTTGCGCGCCGATACCACCTCAACCGACTGCGTCAGCTCTGCAAGAACCTGCAAGAGACCAAGAGAGCAGCAACGACGAGTAGTGCTTGAGGTTGAAGAATGGCAACAAGTTGGAAGGAGATGGGGAAAAAATCTATGTGCGGTGGGGGTTGTAATGAGTTTGAATTGATTGTTTTTGGGAAACGTCGATATCTCGCATTTTCATGTAGCAAAAGTTGACGCTTGCTTCACGGTGCTTGCGTCTTGGTACGAAGCTGCTGTTTGGATGCATGCTGAGCTCTGTTGCCTCGAAAGGCGGGTGGATGATCGCTAGAATTTAATCGAAGCCGCATCAGCTTGGGCAGCCACGGCCGCCGGCAACTCGCAGGCACTGCGTGGACGGATAAATCGACAACAAGTTGATCGTAGTCGACCACACCAGGCCGAGGAAGCAGTAAATGACAGTGATGATGCCCATGCGCTTGCTCGAGCCGCCAAACTTTACTAGCCGCTGGGTTTCAAGCTTTTGGGGAGGCAACAGAGGTAGCCAAAGGAACCCGAGCAGGCGCACGCCGTAGCAGATGAGAATCGTGGTCGTCACTTCCATTCGCGCGTGCGCTGTGTCGCTCTGAATGTCTTGGTTCGTCACATCGAACTGACCATTGATAATCTTGGTGAGCGTGTTGGCCAGAGGCGTTGACATGTTCGCGACGGTGGTCACCAGCCCAAACACGGCGCCTTCGTTTCCGTGACCGGCTAGTTCGACCATGACGAACGCTCCGACGATGTAGTTGACGCCTTGGGGCAGCTGCTCCGCAATAGGTGCTCCGAGCCAGAACCACTGGTTGCGAACGATGTCCCACGTCGTGAGCATCGTGACGACGGCATCCATGGCAATGACGGCAAAGGTGGTGACCGCTGCGATCATGCGCCAGTTCCAATGAAGCCCGACGCGCCCGGTAGTGAAGAGCGTGATTGCGAACACTGCATTGCCAATGATGGTCGAGATTTTCTCGTTGAATGGTGTGGCACCGACCCAGAACGTCTGCATCGGTTGTGTTGCTGTGTACGTGAAGTGGTCGAACAGGCCGTGGAAGAACTTGTACGCCAGCACTTGATACATCGCCCGCGTCTGGATGAGCTCCCACAATTGCCGCATGTACGCGCGGAACGAGATGGGCGCTGTCACGCGTTCTTCGTGGATGAAGAACCACGTGATTGGCAGAATAGGCAGGCACACCAGCAGCACCGCGAGCATTAATTGCGGGAACGAAAGCGTGAAGGTGAACTCGCCGCCGTAGTCCTTGCCACTGAAGCCCACGGCGAGAAGAATATTGACCAGCATCGTGAACACAGCGCGAACAAAGTAGATGGCGGTCTGCGTGCGGCCTCGAATGGGCAGTGGTTCGCGCTGCGCCAGCTCAACGACAATGGCATCGGCCGCCACGTCAGCACAAACAAAGCCAACAGTCGCGAGCATCATGAGCACGATGACCTTGCTGCCCTGCCCTCGCGCCTGCGGGTGCACCAAGGCGCGTTGGGCTTCCGTGTAGTCGCGTGGGTCAATCTTGGCAATGGCTCGATCGGCAAAGTACGGCGCCCCCACATCGGACGCAGCCAACACAGCCAAGAAGCCAAAGCACACGGTCCAGCCAAGCAGCATGTATGGGCGTCGTCGATAGCCACGAATGGGGAAGCAATCCGTCAGCAGTCCGAAGATGACCTTGAGCGACCAGGGCAGGCCGAGCAACACCTTGGCCGACACGATCTGGGTGCCTTCCATGTTGAGGTAGTTCAGTAGGAACGGATAGATCGTGCCTGGCAACGCGCCCATGACGACACCAACCACCGCGTACTGCGCCAGCACGCCGATGTACTCGCGGCTGTAGATGTTGGCGGCGCCGCCACTGCGTAGAGCTCCGCCTTGCAGCGGGGCTGAGCTGTCTTCGAGTTTGGACTTGGTGGCATTGCTTGGAGTGGAAGTGATAGCCAGGTAGCCATCACCGGCGGCCTCAACGTCCAAAGGGGAACACGGAGGAGCTCCGCTGAGACGCTGGACGAGCGTGACATCCATGGCGACTGAGACGTCGACGCAGGGACGTGGGACGAGCAAGAATGAGCTCAGTCTGCTCAGTGGCGCTGGGTCTTGACGCTGTGTGTGACGTACGCGTGCCGGAGAAACAGCCGGTGACATCCACCCACAAACTTGCGATTCCCATCAAAACCAATTCCTCGTGGATATGGATCGCGTGATCCGGGTCTGACTCACTTTATTATTATTAGAAAGTTAATACCTGTGGGAAACGATTGGTCGGCGCTCCATCTGGCATGAGGCCATCTCAGTGTCTGCACCACTTCCACGAGCAAGTGGTGACCTGGCAACAGGTGGCATTGAGCACACATGCTGACGCCAAACATGCGTGGATTGGCCTTGGCTGTCTCTCATGGCTCACGGAGTTGGCGTGGAGTGAGTGGCTTCAGCGTCGCTTCAAATCCTGGCTTTCCACACTGAAGCGCGCTGGTGCCATGTCAAACATCGAGAAGGACGTGGCCAACCACCAGCCACACCGCGATGTCAACGTCGCTCTGCTGTGTGGGCAGCCGCACTGCTTTTATGCTCGTTTACGTTGTGATGCTGCGTCACAACTGCATCGCCGATGCAGTGACTATGGACACGAAGCCAGTTCAGAACTGAGCGGAGCTTCGCCTCGTTGGTTTGGTCAGATGTCAACAAGAAAGCAATCCGTGTCGCACGCAGCAGGCAGCGGCGCTGTGGTGAGCAAGCGCCTTCGGAGGCAGCAGCTTCATGCGAATGCACTCGTCTGCAATCAGACTCTCGACGATGATGTCGTGAGGCACGCACACGTCGGACATTCGGAAGTCATGCTCCATCACAAGGGGGAATGCACGCGATGGAGGCCACTTCCATAGGGATTCTTCTTCAACCGGCGCCACAGCACGTGTCATCACACCAATCCGCCGTGTGCGCAATGAGCTGGACAAGTTTCGAAGAACGTGCAGTTGGAGCGAGATCCGGATCCTCGGTGAGGAATGAACGCGAGCTGACTCATCGTCGACGCAAAATGAACGTCAAGAGCAACGTGATCACCGAAGCAGCCGCCGCAAAGACATCAATGGTTCCTACATCTTCTTGTTTGCAGCCATTGTGAGCTGCGGTGTGCTGCCATGACACAAGAGCTCCTTCTACACGCACACGTCAGTGTCAGCACCACGTAAGTGATGATACTGTACGCATCATAACTGACGACAAGATCGTCCAAAGCAAACCAACAACATGTCCTTCTAGATTGTACCAACACGTCATTCCATCTGCAACAGCTTTTCTGGCTGTTGTGTGCCACTGCAACTGTCGCATCCTGCTCAACCGTAAGGAGCTGCAATCGCAGCTTGACACTTCAGCCTTACACTGTTCCCTGACACAAACAACGGTTCTACGCAGCGCTCGTGGCGCGGGGTTTGACTTGCTGGTAGAGGTGCATTTTCCTGAGCAAGTGCTGGCGAGCAAGTGTGAAGAACTTGGTCGTCGCTGGGTCCTCCATTGGCGGCGGCGGAGCAAACATCGCCAGACCCAGCGGCCACGGAGACATCAACGGAGGGAGTGGGGCTGAGTCGCGAGCAGCCTTGAAATCGCAATCGGTGGTATTGCCTTCTTCATCTGCTTCGACGTACTGGAGGTAGCTGTGTTCTTGGTCGCTGAGCAGCGGGCTCGACGGCTTCAGCTTCTTCGATTCCGGTGCTAAAGGCATTGTCTGATTCCGTTCTTCGTGCTGTCGCTTGAGCTGAACTGATGTCTTCCGCTGCATTGGCTGGGGTTGGACTCGCTCACGAATGGCTTTATGCACCGCCGAGCGCGACATCTTGTTGTCGTCGCTGTGTTTGCTTTTGAGCACGTGCCAGTCGGGGCCAAACGTCGTCGACCCACGCAGTACCTTCCAGCAGTGTAACAACGTGAACTTGCTGCCTGTGGTCTCCTCGTACATCCGCAGGGCCACCTTTCTTGCATTGGGCACTTTGGAGCCGCCGACGCGCATTAGACAATCGTGAAAGCGAGTGATATCCGTCACCATTTTCCCCCAGCGAGACGTCAGGGCCTTATTCTTGCGATGAACATCGTGTTCTTGCGCTAGCACTTCTCGCACATCGTCCCAGAAGCCGCGGATGCGATCGTACGTCTCGTGCTTGGACAACCACACGCAGCATAGCGCGCATTCCTCGCGCCGTGTCCACTTGGCCACCATGGACGCGCTGCTTTGGATGTGGATGCGACGCGTCTCAATTTTCGATATTGTCAAATACCGGTCATGGCACCGGTTGCCTTGCAGGTCGACGATTCACGTTACAACGAGGAACGCCGCTATACGTTAACAGAGACAAAACTGCTCAAAACTGACACTCATAACCGAATCATCGTTCAGCAACCTGTCGATCCTCGAAACTTTACTTGGACGGGGCGAAGTGCTTCTGCAGCTTCAGCTGCATCTTTGTCCTCTTCTTTTGCTTCTTCGCCTCTTCCAAGCAATGCGGTCCTTCCGGTGGCCTGCGCTTGGGGGCGACATGCTTGTCGAGCTCGTTCGTTCTCTTAGTCGGTTGTTGGCGCTCAATAGCTCGCTGTACTAACTCTGGTGGCAATAGGTCTCCTTGCTGCTGTCGTAGTTGACCGAGTGGTTTCTGCTTCTGATGGATCACTGCTGTCTGTACACCTTGCTTGTCACGACTTCCACTCGTGAAAAGCGGTGACGTCCGCAGTTCTTGCCAACAGTGCATCAGCTCAAAGCCGTGGCCTGTGCTCTCGCGAAACAATCGCATCGCCGTGCTGTCCACATCCAGCGTTCTCAATCGACGGGCGCGCACATAACTCGGGATGTAGCTCTTCACCTCCATCGACACAACTCGCCAACGGCTCATGATGCTGCTGACCGACCGCACGACACCATACTGGCACGCCATCTCGTTGCTGACGCCATTCCAAAAGCCGCGAACCCGAGGGCCCAGAGCGGCCATCGCTATCCAAGCGCGACACAGAGCACTGTCTTCTTCTTGCGTCCACTTGCTCATCCTGCCTGCTCGCCTTCGATTTGTGTCTTGGAATGAGGCAGTTGACAACCGCAACCGCCGTCATTTTGACTCGAATCTCCAGATTAGAATCCGTTTGTTTGCATCTCGGCAATCTGGAACTTGGAGTTTGGCATTGACTGTCATTATTGGTTTAAGACAAAACCACCAGCGCTCGATCGAGATGCTTTTGGATTTAAGAAGAGCGCAGCGGCGAAGGCAAATGGTCACGAGGAATTATGCGTAGCTTCTCAGTCAACGTCAGTCACAAGTGCGCCAAACCGTTCAACACAATTGACCGAAGGAAAATAGTGCAATTGGGTCGATGCTAGACGATTGTGCACCAGCAGCTCATCTGGTGCGACCACATTCACAACGCATTTCGCGCGATTGGATATGGCAAAGATGCTGGTGGGCGGGCTTGCGTGGGTCGCTGTTCGTGCGTACAGCACACCTTGGGTGATAAGTTCCTGCACTAGGTCGTTCGTGTGCTGCAAGCTCATGACTTTGCGCATTTTCACATGCAAGTCCCGATCGCTGATACCAGGACAGCACATGACGATATTGACAACCTTGCGCTTGAGCGCGACAGCCACCGCAGTGTTGGCGCTGCCGTCAAGGTGCAGCCAGGGCTTGGCCACAACTGTCTGATCTTTATCAAACACAAAACGCAAGTTGGCGTTTGCCGCTCCTTGGTCTTCGGCAATCCGATACGGATGGACAACCCAAATTGCCTTAAACTGCTCCGCGACGTAGCGTGGATGAGCGTATGCCTGCACAAGGAGAGCTTCCCCACGTCGCACCAACCGACTGAGTTGACTTGAGATTGACCATCGCACAGAAGCACTCTCCACTTGAACAGACGCGCACTCAGATTCACAGTAGTTCTGTAGCTCCTCAAGTGTCAGCCCATCGCTTCCAGCAGCTTCAAGGGCAGTCAATAGCCATGACTGAACTGTGTCAGACAACGGAAGGCGGCTGGGTCGCTCCAACACGGGAACTTCAGCCATGGAGAATGCCTCAAGCTCTCGAACCGACGGGGTGTCTTGTGTGTGGTATCGTGATTTCACGAACCAAAAATCCCGGAGGAAGTCGTCGGGTGCAGATCCAGCGTGCTGCTGCGCGAGATGCCCTGCCAGGCCTTTGATCGCAGCAGACTTCTTGCCGTCGCTCCCTTCGATGGGCTTCTCTGTTGGCGCAACATACTCTGGACGGAGATCAGCGACTCCCATAGCCATAGCCGCGAGCTCAACGGCGCAATGGCCTGCAGGCGCATTGACTCCGAATTCGTGCTCGCGACCGTCGTCTTCTCGTTGTTCATCTTCGTCCGCGGCCTCACTCGCGTTCTGCTCGCGGAACGTACAGTACTCTGCTGCCTCGCCGAACAGCGCCAGTGGATAGTTGGGGATCTGCAAGCTCTTCATCTCGTGCACGGCTGAATGGACGCAAAATCCTCGTTGCTTTTGGTTCTTTCCTTCATTGCGCTTGCTGGTCCGAGTAATCACACCAGATAGCCACAGGTAGCGCCAAACCAGCTTCACTTCCGCTTCTTTCCAGTGGCTGATGAGAGAGTCCGCCAGTACTGAGTAGTAGCTTGTACGGGCGTGGAAAATGATCTGCAATGCGCGAGTGAGCAGAGCGGCCATGCGCGGTTGGGTCAGCACAACCCACTCTTCGTGAAAGCGTCCGCCAGGGTTTCGATTTTGCGTGATTGATTCTCGTGCATTCTGCAGTCGCAGCTTCACCTCGGGCAGCACAAGCAATTCTTTGACGCGAAGCAAACAATCTTGTGGCTTCTTGTTGATCTCTCTTGCCAGGCCCTTCCACGATATTTTGCTGCGTGTGAGTGACGCATTGCGGAACGCCACCCGCTCGCCCTGTCGCTGAAGCGCTAGTGGTACATCGATAAACCACTGCACCGAGCATCGTTCCAAATAGCTGTCCAACAGCTTGCTGTCGTCCTCTAATGTCCATTGCGACGCCCGAACACTCAGTTTCGCGTTAATGAGGGGGTTGAGCATGCGCTCGCGTGATGACAGCGAACGCACGTCCGCAAAGTGTAATCCCACGCGCTGACGCTTGGTTTGCCTCTCCTTTGCTGTTGTCGTTTTCGCGTTGCTGAACCGCTTGCGCTTGAGTGCTCGGACAGAGTTAGCAGTCTCTGCTGCCATTTCTTCCTTGGTGCGGGTGCTGGTTGTGCTTGTCGAGCGGGGCACCCAAACCTTCATCGAGTAGAGATGGTGGTCCCGCAGCGGCATCGGTCGCACCACCTCACCGTCCATTTGAATAGTGACACTGGTGTCATTCTGTGCGGTCGTTCCCAAGCGCGCTCCTTCAAGACTAAGGAAGCGCAGTGCTTTCCAGTATTCCTTGGCTTGCTCGACGTCTTCAAGCGTGAACTCAAGCGGAATCCGACCGGAAAAGTGCTCGCTCTTGCTTCGGCTGGAGAAGCCTGCAGCGTAGACGTACGAAGAATTCCCAGGAAGCTGTCGTAGCGCGCGGGTGCCCCGGCACACAGCGATGTGTACTTCCCGCTTGAGACGGAAGAATCCACCGGACAGCGTGGCGTGCGCAAACTGCGAGACCAGCGTGTCGACGTCGTCGGACGTGCGGAAGATGCTCAGGAAGTCGTGAGATGGAGTGTGGCCCGCCATTTCCACCAGCCCGAGTTCGATCAGTACCCGCAACAGTCGAAAGAAGCGCTCGTTCTCGCCACTGCGTACTTTAGCGCGCGCGGCCGGAGTCAACGCGTCCCAGCCATCGCCTCGGACCATGCACATCCGGACGTGCTGCTCTTCCTGCTCCGTCAGAAGTTCGTTCACACCGACGAGATGCACAAATGTCTTCGGATCAAGCTGATCAAGGACTTCTCGCAGTGAAAAGACGACGTCGTTTTGGTGGTCACATTGGTTGGTGCCATCACCGTTCGGGGACGAGCTCTTATTGCTCTTGGCTTTTGGTGTTGGCAGTCTTGACGTGTCGTTGCTTCGCAGCACATCGATGCGTTCCCACAACAGTAGATGGAACGCGCGACAGCGGTACACGATCCCAAAGAACGCACCAAGGCGCCGACTTTGCCGCTGTAGCGCAATTAGCTTATCCCGCGCGTTCTTGAACGCTGTCTGTGCGTAGTTGATCACTTCCTTGCTCTCGTGCTCTGGTCCTAGCGGACGTGAGTACCGAGTCCGCTCAGATAAGACGATAAAGTGTTCGTTTGCGCCCTCGACGCTCTGGTGGCGCATTCGTTCCTGTTCCTGCATGTAGCGCTTGATAAATGCCTTGATCGCTGTGCGGTTGTGCTGTGCCGCCGGGACTGCCACACACTTGACCACACGCAGCGTCTTCTGGAGCACTTTCTTGGCTGGCAGCGAGATATCGAGCGTGGCGAGTTGCTGGTTGGCTTCGAAATCGCTGATGATGCGTTGCACGGAGCGCAGATCAACTTTACACGCTTCTCGCACCCCGACACCACGCGCAGCTCGCTCTGCATCATCGAGAGCAGCGCGAAGACGATGAATCGACACAATTTCGTGCTCTGTCACATACTCAAGAACGAATGCCTGGCGGCGTTCGTGCGCCTGAGCAAACAGCACACCTCGCGTCGCCTCCTTAAGGGTTGTGGGCTGCACCGTGCTCACAGAGGTAGATGCTTCCTTGTTTTTCTCTATCGACTCCGTTGCTCGTCCGTTGTCTTCGTGATTATCTTGTGCTTCATTAGTGATGCCGCTCTCGGCGCCGGTGGTCGCATTGGTCGCTGGCTGCTCTTGCTGACCGGGAACGTACATGCGATACATTGTGCACTTGCCATTCACCACCTGCTCGACGCGCAGTGGATAGTGGGCAATCAGTCCTTGGGCAAGCTTGTACGGCAGCTTGAACGTCGGCACACCCAGCAAGTCGCGGATTTCCGGGATGGTCGCGCCTCGATGCCGTCTATGCTGCAGCACGGCGTACACTTGCTCCATCAACCCACGCTCTAATACCGGCCCCATGGGTACGTCTGCATCATCATCACAGCCGTCACCTCGGTCGCCAGCACCTGGTTGCCGGAGGCGGACGCACCACAGCTTGCGGCCCTGCGTCTCCATGTTTGTATTGCAGCGCGCCATGAACAGTTCCAATGGGAAGTCGGGCTTCGAGCGAGCTTCGAGCCAAAAGAAATTGCGCAGTTTCTCCTGCCCACGCTTGTCGTAGCCGAGTTCTCGTCCGATGTCGGCAAACACACACGTCGTCTGTCCGCGGGCACGCAGCGCATGAGCGATGACGTCGGGCAGGATGTGCTTCTGGATCCCGTCCTTCTCGAGCGCAGCGCCGTCCGAGACCACGTTCGGATCGAACGCCGGTGCGAACCGCGTGAGATGCACCATGTTGAACCGGCGGTGTTCGGAGATCACAATGTTCTTCTCCACAAGCCTGCTGGCCAGCAACACATCCAGCACGTAGTGCAGCTTACGGGCATCACCAAACAACTGCGAGTGCGCTAACTCGGCGGCGTTGGCGCCGTGCGTCCGCGACCGACCGACAATCTCGAGCAGGTCAAACGCCGGTCCGTTCGGGTCCAGCTGCGTCGGGTCCACCACACCGAGGAGCTGCAGGCGCAGCTCCGCACACGCCACAATCCACAGCACGCCGTCACCAGTGTCCGACACGGCGTCTTCGTACGACAGCTTGTCCACGGCCACGGGCTCGTCCAGCTCATACCCGCGCGGACTCCGCATCTTCCACTGCTGCCGCAGCTCGTCGTCGATCGCCACGTCGCTCTGATCGCTCTGATCGCTCTGATCCTTCTCTTCCTCATCACGCTCCCGCCCGTCGTTCKCTATGCTGCCGCGCCGTTCCTGCTTGATCTTCAGTGGCGCCTCGCCACTCGCATCCGAGTGGCGGCGTTGCTTGCCCTGCGTCTTCTTGTTCTCGCGCWGCAGTWGCTTGGYCGTGCGTGCGCTCTTCTTCCTGTGCTTGGTCGTCGCTGCGTGGGCCGCGTCGTCCTCGTCCGACACGGGCGGCGTGATGAGCGTCGTGACCCACTTGCGCTTGCGCTTCCGACCCGGCGCCGTGGCTGTGGCGGCCGCAGCCGCGCCAGTCGTTGCGTGCGGTGAGCCCTGTCGGCRCTGCGCCTGGTGGCGCGCCTTGGCCGCCTGCGGCAGCGTCATGGCGGGCACGCGCACCATGTGATAGAACGCGAGCTGCTGGGTCATGCCACGCAGCACGCCCCACGCGTAGCGCCGGAACACGACGTCGTGGCACGGGTCCACCAGCTCGAACAGGTCGCGCACGGGTAGCCCGCAACGGCCTTCCAGCCCGATCTCTTCCAGGCAGCGCGCGATGAACGCTGGCATCGACGTGGGGTGGCTCATCCGCGCGTGGTCCGTGGCTGGCGCATGCACTGGCGCCGCTTCCAGCGCCCAGGGGGCCCTCAATACAGCGCGGTCTACCATATAATATATGGTATATGTTATATATATATGTTATATTAAAACATACATGTACCAAAATACATAACCGAGGTTTTAGAGAATATTTGGGGGCAGACTTGGGTGCAGTCAGTGGTCTACCGCGTTCTATCTAGTATCTGTCGACTATGACTATAGCGGCTACGGGGCGGTGGCCTTTTTTTTCTGTTGCTGGTCGGGATCGCTTTCCTTGCGGAAAAAGCCGAGCTTGTCCAGGTGCGCGCGATGGGCTTCCACGTACTCGACGTAGCCGCCGCCGTAGTGAATGTGGCTGACGATGTTGCCCAGCTTGAGCCCCCACGTCTTGGACGGCCAGGGAGAGCTAGAAGGAACGACAAATGGCTTTGGAATGCGACAGTGGCCGTGAACGGCGTAAAACGTCTCGATGGAGGGAAGAATGCGATCTGACCACTTGCCTTCCATGGCGTTGAACGAAAAACCGAGTGCCTGCAGCTCCTCGGCAGCCTCGTTCACGTATTCGAGGTAGCCACCTCGCCTCACAACACGGACCATCTGGCCGAGAGCAAAGCCCCAGAGTGCCTCCGGCCACTGCGAGTCTTCACGGGGCACAACAAACGTGCTCGGAACGTCAGAAGTGCGGTGCAGATCGTAATAACGTCGCAGCGCTGGCATGAACTGGTCGTGCCACTTGGCATCTGCCACGCTCCACACGAAGCCAGACGCTTGCAGCCGGGCGCGATCGCGAGCCACCTGGTCGGCAAACTGCTTCCGAGACCGGATACTGTTGACGAGGATGCCAAGCCGCAAGCCCCGTGTTGCTTCAGGCCAGATTGCTGTGGTCGCAATTTCTTCTTCGCTTTGGTCGCTGATGTCTGGGACGACAAAGGTCTGCGGAACACGGCAGTGGCCGTAGACTGACGCAAAGGTCTCAAGGGCTGGCAAAATTCGTGTCTCCCACTTGGTCTCCTCCGGGTCGAACGTAAAGCCCAAGCGCTCCAACTCATCCTTAAACTCTCGCACGCGTTCTTCATGAATACCAGCTCGCACGGACATCACAGTCTCACCTAACGCGTAGTTCCAGATCTCACGCGGCCACGCTGGGTCGTCGGATGGCACCACGAAGGCCTGGGGCACGCACGCATGGCCGTTGATGTCGTGGAAGCGGCGCAGAGCAGGGAGAAAGAACTTGCGCCATCGTGCGTCGTACGCGTTCCACTCAAATCCAATTGCCTCGAGTGACTGTGTTTGGTATGACTCGAGCTGGCCACGCTCGTGCTGGCGTCGGATCGAATTGACGGCGTTACCGAGTTTGAAGCCCCACGTCGCTCGCGGCCACAGATCATCACCGATCGGCACAACAAACGCCTGTGGCACGAGCAGATGCGAGTGGACGTCTTGGAACACTTGCAAGGCGGCGAGCGGCACGCTCTCCCACACAAACTGCTTCCAGTTGCGCACCTCGACCGGAAAGCCGACTTCTTTGAGCTGAGCAAGTATCGCCGGGTCCTGATGACGCGCTCGTACGAACCGCGAGATCATCGTGCCCAAGCGAACGCCGTGAAGTTCCTGTGGCCATGCGTCATCGGAGTCGACAGGCACTTGAAAGCGCAATGGCACAGCAAAGTGCTTGTGAATGTGCACAAACGCACACACTGCTGGCACCAATTGCGACGATGCATCCGCGGTGCTGGTAGCTGACGATGCGGACCCACTTGATCGAGCACTGAGGTCGCTTATGGATCGCCAGTTACGCAGCTGTGCTCGTGCAATGGAGGCCGCGACGCCGCAGCGCGACGTTGGCGCCACCATCCACCGCATCGTTCGCATTGATGATTGTGTTCACAACGTTCGAGGTGTGGGCCACACCAAATCCGTCAAAATTGAACGTGGTACCTGTGAAACCGGAACAGTCGAGCAATGAAAGTCAGGCATATTGGTCAAATTTTCTGGAGCGGTTCATCACTTTCCGCTGTTTGTGCTCCCACTGTCCATCTGCCTCGCTGCACTGCAACTGGCACCTTGAGGTGAGCTGCAACGACACGGTCTTGACTCGGCCATGGAAAACAGTGCTGGAGTGTGGCCAGAAGCAACATCATCACATTTCCCAAACCAGGTGACGAGAACGAGGAGTTTCCCAGCCGATTTGGTGAGGTGGTCGGAGCTCTCAACAGCTGTGTGATATCGGCATATTGCACGGGAGTCATCTCCAGTTGTTGCTGCACGACCGACGAGCGGTTCAAAGGCACCATACATTCCAGAAGTGTCCGCCAACGTGACAAGTCCAGCCAAGGGTTCTAGCTCAGCCATGCAGCTCACGCGATTCATTGCCCTCAGCGCCGTCGCTGCTACCAGTGTGGTCGCCGACACCAGCTTCAGCCTCCCGCCAATCCCAACTCATGGCACGCGTCCTCCTCTGCCAACTCACCCGCCAATGACACACGCGCCATTCACTCGTCCACCAGCTCCGACCAAGAATTGCTGGGTCGATTGCTCCAACGCGCCTCGCCAGTGGGTCTGCGCCACCAATAACGCATTGTATTCAAGCATCTGCTCGTTCGGTGTGGCGCAATGCTCGAACCCGAGCCTCGGCATCAAAAAGTTTGGCCCATGCTCGTAGACGCATCGTCTCCCCTGCACAGAACAGTTCTGTTTGACACACAATGTAGCCACGCAGTGTTGTACTCATTTCACACGTTTTTCACCATTGTATGTGTTCAATTTTTCTTTCTTTCTGTGGTCTGACTTTTCCCCAGATCTATCTTCCAGCATCGCAGCGATCATGCCACCACACGGCCGTGGTCTCGGCCGTCATGGCGCGTGGGACAAGTTCGAGGAGCATGCTAAGGTGGCATTTGTCGCGGGCCCGCATCACACGCGCTTCTTCGTCAAGTCGAGCTACGCAAAGACCAAGTCCAGTGCGAAAGAGACCAACGATGGCGGCGCACCGGTCGTGCAGCGTCTCGTGGCTTGCGTGACTTGTTCCAAGGTGGCCAATGCGCATTCCTCGCGCAGTAATGCGATGAAGACATCCATTCAAATCAAAACGATGGACGTGTCGCTGATGACGCGAGTGCTCCGTCTCGTTCGCTTTGGGATGCAGGAAGTGCTCGGTCCGATGACGACTGCCAAGAGCGTTGTTCTATCCCCAGTGATGTCACCAACGCATGGCACAGCATCGGCTTCACCGCCAGCAGCTCCGCTTGCTGGCACTACTGCAACAGCGTCACCGGCTGGGTCGTCGAGCGGAGCGAAGAGCAAGAAGAAGAAGAAGAGAAATGAGCCGTGGAATACGGGATAAGAATGAACGACGAAGCATCTACCTAAGCAATGGGAAGGTCTAATAAGTGGCTGGAAGGCGGTTAGCAGAGTTGATTTTTCTGTTGAAAGTTCATGCCATTCATTATGGTGACTCAATGTAGGTGGTAGCGAACGAGATCGCTGAGCGAATACCAAGACGGACTGGTTCTTCATGTTGATCGTGAGGTAAGCGTGTCTTGGAGGTGGTGGTGATGAAGCGTTTTTGTCAACGGAACCACCACCAACAACCCTGATAAAGATTCTTACCAATAGCTCGGCTACACGTATCTCTCTTTGTCATCCAAGAAGCAAAAACAGATATGGTAAGACAAAATCCAACCGCGCCTGCATGCACGCCTGCACCTCATCCTATCACACAATACATGCTGCATTATACTCATGATGCTTATGGTGCTGGCGCCAGCGTGCAGCCACACACGTTGGTCGGCAACAGCGTGCACACGGCGTCCTGCACCAAGCCGTTCGCCTTCTTCGGACAGTTGCCCGTACTCGCCACATGCGCTCCTTCACGTAGTGCACCTTGTCGCCCACCACACTCACGGCGCACTGTCGCCGCGCAGTTGAGCGAGTCTGGGTTGGGCACCGCCGCGTCGGCCCACGCGCGAGCCGCACGCCCGTGCGCACCTCGCACGACGGCAGATACGTGGCGTCTGGGCCGGGACAGGTGCCATCAAGTGTTTCCGATTCTTCATTTCACGCCGAGCAACGGCGATCACGATTGAATTCGCGGAGTCTTCGGCTCCCTCGATTGCTAGCAGCTGCTGCACCAGACCGATGCATCGGCCTTGCCTCGCGCAATCATCCGCGGTAGTGGGTGCTGAGGCAGTGACAACATCAATCAACCGCTGAAATGTCAACACAATGGCTTCAGTCATCGTCGTCTTCGCCGTTTCAACAACTTGCCCCACCAGCTGCCTTCATCCACAGCCACACCGCTCCTGTGTCGCTGCGGTGGCCCTCAAACGTATGGATGCTGGGATCCGTCGTGCAGCGGCGGTGGTTGCCCCGACCGAAGGACGGGCCGGTGGCGGAAAATCTATCTCCGGCCGACCTTACCCGACCTGGCCATGAGACCAGTCGCGCTCTGTGACACCAAATGACCAGAGCAGTTCTCCGACCAGCACAGCTCAAATGGTCAAATTCTCTAAGTCCAAGCTCGACTTTGTCTGTCAAGTCGCCTGCGACCCTGTGTCTCTCACGCTCAACTTCGCGCTGCTACAGTACCTCGCCTTCGTCTATCACAAGCGATGGCGTGAGCCACGAGTCATCCTGCTCTTCATGTGCGCCTCTGGAGCCTACCTCACCCAAGTGCCATCTTCTTTCCCAGACGAGCGCGTCATGACATGCCTCGATGACATCTCCGATGCATTCACCACGCTCACCTTCGTCATGCAGATCAGCATCACCGGTCGCGAAGTCAACCGCAAGCTGCGCATCCGAGGTGTCCGACTCGCCGTCATTGCAAGCGAGCTACTCGTGCTTGCGGGTGTAGCACTCGGTATCATCAGCGGAATCGAGCTGTTCCACCCGGAATTCACACTTGGAGTGCTCGACTCTATCGACACGCTTTCGGGCGACATCATGCTCTGGTATGTTTTTGTCGTCCGCTTTTACTTTGTGTCAATGACAAAGGGCGGGCTGAAGAACGTGCTTCGTACGAGGAAGTTCGAAGTGTTCTCGTACTTACTGTTTGCGACGCATGGTTACATGATCGCTGCCGTCAGCGCGACTGTCGGTGGCGACTGGCACCCCATTGAGGTGCTGTGGTATCGAGTCACGGTGGCACTGTGTTTATCCATCAGCATTCGAGACAAGTTAGTGCGTCGGAGTAAGACATCAGATGCGACGGCAGGCTCTGCTTATCCTGTCAAGCCATCTCATGTTAGCTCCGAGGCTCCGCAATCGCGTGTCCGGCCCACACCGACGACGCAGTCACTACCAATGTTACGGCGCTACAAGTCGTCACGAGCATCGAGCACAGTCATTATCGTTTCGAGGTGACCACCACGACTTCACTTGGGCTTAACTGCATCATTGGCCCCTCATCACTGCGCCACAATATCTCAATATGATTTCTATGTATATTTTGAGCACAATGTTTCTTTTGAACCAATCACTCTTTGATGGTGAACGTCCATCATGTCGCGTGTGCTGGCAGTTCTGGGCAAGAAATTCGATGATGAAGAGATGATTGACATCATCTTGGCAGGTGTGACAGCAACACATCGGGATGTGATCCGACAGTACTCGAAGTCCTCACGACATGCAACACCCGGGGCCCGGGGGAGCAGTCGTCAAACGCTCCCTTGATGCAGTAATGAACACGCTGTTAGCTGAAACGGAAGTGGACCGTGTGATGAAGCAACTGTCAAAATGGCATGCATGGTGGTGATCAAGGTGTTGGAGAATGGTAGCGGAACCATCCTAGTGCGATCCCGCAATGCATGCAGAAACAGATTAGGTGTAATGTTCTCTGTCGTTACGCATCCGTA
>NSDO01000722.1:6975-22406 GCA_002286825.1 Lagenidium giganteum | reverse complement strand
CTCCATGGCCATGGAAATGCGACGATCAAGCAAATTTCGCAAGCTCCCCCACAAAAACTCGACTGTACTCACGTGCTCACTGCCTACGCTCTCTTCCCATCGCTCTCTCTCTCTCTCTCTCTTTCGCTGCACATTTGATTGCTATGAGTTCTCAGTAGTCATTCTTCATTTTGTGTCTTGTGGCTATTGTCACTGCCAGGTTGATGAATGGTGCGAGGAAGTAGAAGACGAGGATCACGAGCATGCAGCAGAGCCATCCACGAATCTTGCCCCACACGTCGTCGCCGACAAGGTCTGGAATCATCTGGAACGGGTTCATAGTGAACGACAGACGGCCTGCTGGAGGAGGCAGGTACGGCGAGTTGTTGGGATCCGAGCGACCAAGCCCCACGGGACTCTGCCGAGCGATCTCCTTGGGCACAATCGAGATCGAGATGGAGACTTCGCCAAGTTCGCGGCTCTCCGAGCCCTTGCCCAGCTTCTTCCATTCCGAGTCCGGCGGACGCTCGTCCATGTCGAGTTTCAGGAATTGGGTGATCGAGTTGGGCCCGTTCTTGCTCTTCTTGCGTGCTTCACGTGCTTCAGCGGTATCTGGAAACATCTCAACAGCACGGTTCGTCGTGAACACCTCGCGAAAGTATGGCTCGAGAGGGATCTTGACGTCGCCGATGTAGTCATCGGCGGTGATGATGTCCTTATCGAGCGCCTGAATCACCAGCTCCTTGAAGGCGGTGCTGTCCGGCTCAAACAGCTCGTGCGTGAGTGTGACGGGGAACTTGAGACGATAGTTGAACGATCCGTTGCCCTGCTTGGCGCGCCAGTGGATGTCTGTCTCTTGTTTCTTGTTCTCGGCACCCTTGACGTACGCACGGAAAAACAGATCGTTCATGCCCTCGAGCTCGTCCATGCACGGCAAGTTGCGGGCCTTCCAGATGACGAGACGGACCTCCACCTCCATCGGTGGCGGCAACGAAATGTCGATGTCCTTGTAGCGATGTGCCTCTGTCAAGATGTCGACCCACAGCTTGAGATGACCGCGCGTTTCCTTCTTGAATGGGGGCACCGTCAATTCGCGCATTTCCACGGGCTTGTAACGATAGCCATCGCTGTCGACGTCGCCCATCTCGAGCCACTTGGTATGGAACAAGCGGTCTTCCAGATCGATCTCAGTTGAGCCAATGAGGTCATCGCCACCAATGTAGTCGTGGTCGAATGCCTCGATCTTGAGCGTGCTGGCGCCAGGCAGCATGGCGTTGAGCCGGAACATTCGATGGAACGCAGGCTTGAGCGTCGAGCGCAAGAAGTTCTTGCGATCGTTCACGACCAGGTTGCCCAGCGTGAGCTTGAGGTACGGATCCGAGCGTCCTGGTTCGTTGCCAATGGGTGGGTCCATGGCCGCAAAGTTGTAGCCCTTGAGCACGTACACGCGGATCTCGTACGGATGTGGGCACTGGAACTTTTCCAGGTTGACCAACGCATCTTTCTCCTCGGGCTTCTCCTCAAGAATACGAATCAAGCCCTTGAAGTAGCCGGCGATCTTGGCGTCGTGCTCGTTCTTCTTGCCTGTGCCGTTGGAGAATGGGTTGAGGACGTCCAATATGGACTTGGTCTTGCGCTTTTGGCCGATGCGCAGTGTGTATCGCTCCCACGGTGACGTCTTGAGTTCGTCTTCAAGTCCTCCTGCGAGTTGGTCGCGGCGACTGAGGTAGTCTTCGTTCGAGACACCATCACTGGCTGGCTCCTCTCGCACCTTGCTCCCCACGATCTCTGGGTCGATGGAGCTGGTCAGCTCTTTCAACGCGCCAAACACACCGGCTCCGTTGTCCACCGAGTCCATGAACCCGAGCAAGTGCGAGTTCTCGTCTGGCTCGTCCTCCTCAATTGGCTCGCCTTCTGGTTGATTGAGCAATGCGTGACCTGGAGCGCGATATCGGCGATTGTTGCCCCACGGGATCTTGGTTGCGAGATCGATCGACGCCGAGCCGATGATTGGCGTCTGGAAGCCGCCGAGACGCGTGTCCTTGACCACGATCGACATGCGGGGCGCAAAGGCCGGGTCTTCAGGCAGCGTCACTTCGCGCACGATACGCTGCAAGTAGTTTGGATCGCGCCCGCTGGGTCGCTTCGACTTTTCGGTTTTGATAGCATGCGACGTTTGCTCGTCACCACCGACCTGGAACTCGATGTACGGCATCTGGATCGGCATGAACTGGAATGGTTCCAGATCTCGCAAGCCAAGAATGGTGAGTTCCAGGAACGCCGTGCGTGTCTTGGGCTCGATGTTTGGAATTGCCAAGTCATCTGAGCGACCGTCAAATGGCTGATTACGTTTCAACACCTCGACTGCCAGCAGCAGCTCACCCTCACAATCACCAGGCTCCTGCATCATCAGTGGATACCAGTCTGGCTCAGGCAACTTGCGAGTGACGCCGTTCTTCTCATCATTCAGTGCTGTTTCGAAGATACCGTGTACCACACGTGGGTCAGCAAGATCGATGGCCACCATACCGGCGTACTCGTTCTTGCCAATGTCATCGTGGTCCATGACACGGACCAGCAACTGCGGAATGAGATTGCCCGTGGGGATGGTGTCCTCGATGATGATGGTCTCATTCCACACCGGATCGCGCGTCTTTCGCTTTGTCTTTGTCAATTGAGGGCGTTCACCACCGCAACGGATCGACAGGTATGGGTCGATGAGTCCGTTCGAGTCCGCGGCTGGCAGGTTGCGGCCTTGGTAGACGTGCACACGCACTTGAGTCGCGCGGTTGCTGCCGGTGTCCAGTTCCGGCAGTTCATTGGGAACTTGTGCGTGCAGACCAAAACCAATGGACACGAGCACCGTGCCAGGGAACGTACTGTCGTCGAGCGCGTTAATGGCCTGGTCTTCCTGTAGCAGCATCCATTTGAGCTCGTGTTTGAAGCCGTCGATGAGGAGGTCGGCAGCCTTGAAGCGCTTGTAGCAGATGCGTCTGTTGTTGTCCACGAGGTACAAGAACACATCGGGGATCTGATCAGGCTCGCTGGGCAGCTTCATCACTTCCGTTGATTTTGCCAAGCAGCTCCAGGTCACAAGTTTGCCGTTGCTCTTAACGGGCTGTGATTCGATCTCGTACAAACCACACGACAGCACAAGCTTCAGATTCGACGAAGACGGCAGCTCGCAACCCTGCACAAACTGCGCGGACATGCCGTAGTAAGCAGCACCTGGGCGTTGTGGGGCGTCGGCAACACGACGCTTCTGGTTCACTTCAGTGAGCTTCAGGTTCTCGTTACTGACGTAGTCGATGCCCAGAAGCACACGACCGCGATACGTGGACGCCATGTCAGGGAACCGGTTCATGCGATCTTCGATCGACTCACCCAATGTCGTCTCCGTGTGTTGCAGCGGCGCGCCGTAGATGTTGGCCCAGAATGGCTCCATATGGCCGCCATTATCCTTGATGTCCTGAAGAGAGAGGTAGAAGTGGCCGACCATCTCGTCATTCAGGCGATCCGAGTCGATGACGCCGATCTTGAGCTTGGCGGCCATGACAGGCTCGTGCAGCACCAGCATGAGCTGCTCGTTGAACTTGGCCTTCAGGTCGCGGCGCTCGCCTTTCTTGGTGATGACCTTGGTGCGAATGGAAGGGCCATTCGAGATCGAAGCCGTCACATAAGCATCAATGCCCTTCGAGATCAGCGTCGAATCCATCTGCGGCAGCTCCTCGGCCTCGTACACGGTGACACAGAGGAAGCTGACCTTCTCTTCCACGTTGGAGGGCATCAGCACACGTGGTTCCTCACCTGCGGTTGGTTTCGGTGGCACGAACTTGTCGCCAGGGCCGAGCACAGTAATGGACAGACGCACAAAGCCTTGCACGCTCTCGGCGTTCGGATTGACTGGGTCCGTGAGGCCAACCCAAACGTTGTAGAGCCGATGGTTGGGCTGCGAGTAAATGAACGATAGGTCGAACTGAGTGGCACCGATGAGCTGCGAAGACATCATCGTATTGGCGTCCATGACCTTGATGCTGATGGATCCCATCTCGACGTCCTGCTTGTCCAGGCTGCGCAGCTGGAAGATCAGCAGCTCGTCCCACGAGCACTCGAGTGTCTTCTCCTTCACGCCCGTGCGCTGTTTCTGGTCAAGCACTTCGACAGAAACAAACGGATCGGACGTGCCACAAGCATCTTTGGCCGCGAGATCGCGTGCTTCCATCACGTTGACGTGCACCTGGTAGTCACCCGACTTGATCTCGAAGTCCTTGAGCTGATTCAGCAGCTCTTCCTTCTCCTTGGCAGCTTCTTCCTGTGCAGCTTTCTGCTCAGCCGTCGTCCTCGTTGACTCGGTCGCGGAATTATTGGATTCTGCGACCAACGCCTCACCAACGTCTTCAAACTCGAACTCGACACGTTCGCCGTTGGCCTTCCCGAACAACGCAGCAGCGTTGTTCAGCATTCCCATCATGTTGTTGCCGCTGCGCTGCAACGCGCCGACCTTGTCAGCATGTGGATGGTAAGTCCATTCGACCATCACAGTGAGCTTGGAGCCATCTTTCTTGTTCTGAGCGTTCCGGAGCTCGAGGACAAACTCGGTCTCCTCGAACTTCTTGAGCTTCGACACATCGAGCTCGGCCTTGGCCACAAACGCCGACAGCGGCGGGGTCGAGTGGCGCACTTCAAACTGGATCGTGCTCTTCCCACTGTCAGTCATGGCGAACGGGAACTTCTCGAACCATTGGGGCGAGTTGGTCTTGGGCTGCACCGACGTGTCGTGCTTCTTCCCGTCGTGGGTCACCACAACAAACGCGTTGTACGGCGCGTCAGCCTTGTCCTTCGGCACAAGTTCCGTGGCCGAGCGCACACGGACCACCATCAAGTTTGGCTCATTCTTGCGCTTCTCTTGCTCGTCTTTGGCCTGCTGTTCTGCCAGCGACAGCGCTTCCGCAAAGCGCAGGTGCAGCTGGCCACACACGGCCTGCTTGTAGTGCACATCCAAGCTCACTTGCTCGTTCTACCCCGACAGCCAACCCATCGTGAACGTCAGTCAATGCCTGGCTTGGTTCAATCCGTCATTACGCCGTCAACTCGCTCAAAGCCACGTACCAGTCCGTTCTGTGCCAGCGTGTTGGCGTCGAGCAGCATGTACGAGTCGACGACGACCTCACCAAGGCTGTCATGGCCGCCGACCGTGTCGTAGTCCATCAACCGCAGACGCAGCTGGTGCGTGTGGCTAATGGCGTACTCTTGGCCCAGCAGGAAGGTCTCGTTCCACGTCGGGCTGAGCGTCTTGAACTGCGTGGTGGTCTTGAACGTGTCGGCGTGCGTGATCACTTTGCCCTCCTTGTTGAGGAACTCGCCGATGACATACGGGTCACTGGCGCCGCCCATGTCGGCGGCGCGCAGCCCCGTGGCACCGACGATCGTCAGCCGGATCAGCGGCATGCTGGTGTGCTTGGGCGGGCTTGGTGGCGAGCGCTGGAATGACGATGTCATGGCCCACCACCGCCCCTCGCTTCTCACCCCTTCCATTGAACCCATTGATGATTGGGCGATCCCTCGTACTTAAACGAGTTCATTGCAATGGGTTCACCCGTGACAACACGACCGGATTCCCGCACTGGGCACATGCGGCTGGGAGGTGCCACCACCACGACATGGCATAGCACTGCGTCAATCAATCCAGCCAGTCGACCCCCGGCATGCGAGGGCGGATTTATGAGGGACCAGCGCTGCCGAAGACGTCGCCGCAGTACCAGGGCAGCCCGCCACAGCCAGCCATTTTCGGTCGGTGTGCGCTCACTTTGGGCGCATGTTATTTGCACTCGGGCGGCGGCTGCATAAGACAACGTCTGAGCGCAACGGGGCACGTATTGCAGATGCATACATAGGCTTTGCTTGCTGGATATTTTCGGGGCGTCCGGATAAGCCACGCGTTTCGCAACTCGTGACTTGCTGCTTGCTTCGTCTGTGTCGCAGTGCATTTCTTCAGCAATGCAGAGCGCGCGGTGCGGTAGGACTCTGCGCGCGTCGACGTCAAGATAGAAAGCAATGCGAACCAGTTAGCGAATGCTGTTGTCATTGAAGGCGTTGCCAGCGCTACGAGGAAGACAGAGGCAGTTGTAGAAGCCAGATCCGACCTCAAGAAGCGACGCAGTTCTCTGCCGGGATTCATCAATGGCACGATGCTCCTCCCGCAGGACGCCGCCGCCGCCGCCGTCGCAAGCACAGATGCCCTGGCAGCAGCAACATTGGACAATGCACGTGACGCCACGGATGGCGCCCACACTGCGAGGTCATCGTCGACGACAGCCCGATCGTCACCACGAAGGGCGTCCATCGCTGTGCCTCCATTGCTCAAACGCAATCGCTCTAGCGGGCGTCTACGCCACAAGAACTCGGACTCAGGCAGCAATGGAAGCAACTACGAGGAAATGATGGAGCGATTCCAGTTACGTCGCCTTCAGCGTCGAAACTCGCAAGCATCGAGCACTGCTAGTAGCGTGCACGACCCCAACGGTACCGCCATGGACAAAGCAATGGAGACCAACGCTGGCGACCCAACGGATGAACACGCCGCCGACACGCCGATGAATGCCACTGTACCCGATGGGCAGGTACCAAGCGCCCGAGTAGCGCCACAAGCAGACGCCTACCGAGTGCACATGATCAACGACCGCCGGATGTCGGCGTCACGTCAACCAGCTCGCTTCTCGTTGTACTGGACACTCGTTCGAGGACGTCGATTACTTCTCAAGGCGCTGGAATTGCTCGCCACTCCGATGTCACCGATCTCGACCACGGCGCGGGTCCGCCACTTCGTGCTTCTCGCCGTGTTTCTCGTCAACGTCATCTACTTCCCGTTGGCGGTTTCTTTCTTGCGGTTTAATGATTATCCGTGGATGGACGTCATCGACGTCATCAGCGAGAATGTCTTTCTCGTCGACTTCGTACTCATGTTCAACACAGCGTTCCACGATGTCAACGGCGTGCTAGTCACGTCACGGCGCGCTATCGCTCTCAAATACCTCAAGACGTGGATGCTGTTGGATTTGTGGTCATCCATTCCAATCGACTCGCTGTCGCTCGTGGAGATTCACGACGCTGACCGCGGGACTGCGACGGATTTTGTGTTCGACAGCTTCTTTAGGGCCATCAGGTTCATCCACGTTATTCGCTTTGGCCGTGTGCTGTGGATCTCTCGCGTTGTTCGGTCCGGCAAGGGCATCTGGGCGTGGCTACTCTACTCGCGGTATTCTCACCTTGTTCGAATCAGCTGGATCATGTCGCTGACGGTGCTCATCGCGCACTATATGGCATGCTGCTGGCACCACTTGGTGTTTAATGCCGACAACACGATGGCCAATGCATCATTCTTCGATGTCTATATGGCCAATTACTACGACGCCTTGCAGCTGCTGCAGGGCCAGAGTGTGCCAACCACGACGGTCGAACAGAATGTGTTTGCATCGCTTGCTGTGCTAGGTGGTTCCGTGCTGCTCGCCATTGTGTTCGGTCACGTGGCAATGCTTGTGTCCAACTTCAACGCCAACTCGACCACGTACCAGCGCAAGATGGAGACGTTGTTTGCGACCATGAGCAAGATGCAGTTGCCTGCGCCATCTGTGAACGGATTCACTTGTATTACGAGCACCTGTGGCGCGAGTACGAGTCGCTGGATGGAAATATCGTCAAGTTTTCCAAGGAATTATCGCATACGCTCGAGCTAGAAGTCGTGCTGTACAAGTACATGCAGCTCATCATGCACATCCCGTTCTGGCGGGATTGTTCGCCCGATTTCCAGAAGCAACTAGCGCTTCACATGACAGTGCGCGTGTATCTTCCCGATGATTTCATTCTACGTCGTGGCGACGTCGGCGACGAGTTCTACATGATCAACCGAGGGATCTGTGAGATGCGCACTGGACCAGACAGCTTTGAGCGAGGGACGCTGCCGTTGTTTGTTCCGCAATCACTCATCAACTTGCACCCAGACAGGAAAACCATGCGCTCCGTGATGTCGTACAAGGAAGAGGACGATACAGATCTATACACAGCAGCTGATGCGTATACGCACTTGCCCACGGCACGGCCATTCGAAGAGCAGCCCAACACGGCGAGAGCGGCTCAGTCCAAGTACGTCCACAAGCTGCATCGCGGCCAGGCATTCGGGGAGATCGCGCTTTTCATGAATTACCAGCGCACAGCTCACGTGCGTGCCGTGTCGTACGTCGAGATGTGTGCCCTCAATCGTCGCGACTTTCAAAGTGGCCTCACGCGCTATCCAAACGACCGCAAGAACGTGATCTCCAACATGCTGAACCATTGCATGGTCAACAACGAAATCAATAACGTCTACTGTCCGCTCAAACAGCTCGTGCGCTCGGTGTTCGCGGGCGACGATCCAGCGAAAGCCGAAGAAATCACAGCGCAATACGCAGCCGAGTTGATCGTGCAAGTAATCAACCCGGAGCTCGAAGACGATTCGATTAAATTTGGTGTCACGTGCAAACTCAAAGACCAGCTTGTGGAGCTCTGTGAGGGTCGACGCGCAGGGTTGAACACCATCAAGATACACAAGCGAATGAGCAGTGCGACAGCACAACCAGTGGTGGCGCAGGTTCAGGCACGGCCAAACGAGCACCCGCCGCAAAGTGCAGCGCAACAGCAAGAGACTGCTGAGACCGAAGAAACCGAAGGACACCATCCCTCAGCCACTCGCATCAGCATTGCCTGCGATTGCAGCAGCGCCATGAACGCCGTCGAAGCACGCCTACAACAGATTGAAAGCACCCAAAGTGAGTTGCTGAGCATGCTGCGTACGATACGGCATCGAAGTCATCGAACACGCCGTGACGTGGCGGCGGCACCAACACAAGAGCCACAGCCGACTGCTGCACCGTCTCCGCGAGGTTTCTCGCAGCAGCATGCCGCTGAAATGACGGCTGAAACGAGCAGCACGCATTCGTCACAATCTGCAACAGTTCCAGCTGTTCGAAGGAGGTCTCTCTCGGTGCCGAGAAATATCGGGTCGGGCCCGGCTGAACTACCACGAGAAGGACGGCGCTTGAGTAGCTCGCAGCGAGATCTACTATCGAGTGCTGTCGAGCAGGCCTCCGCGCCACCTTCTAGACCGCGATCGCGCATTCCATCGTTGCCACAGCGAATTCTGAAACGAGTCAGCTCGCTCGTGTCGTCCAGTGGAGCAGCCAGCTCTAGTGCTCCTGTGACCCCAGCGCCAGAGAGTCCACGTCATCCACCCCTGAACACGCCAGAACATTATTCCCCGACGATGTACGCAGACCAACTGTATCAACACATGGCTCAACGCAAGGTCGCCCGCGTCCGGTCCAATCCGTCAACAGCCTACCACGACTAGGAACGATACTGGTGTCGAATGGTGGATTTACATGTGGGATACAGTGTGGGATCCAAGCCTTGGGCTCTGATGTTTGGTTTTCTATTGAATCTGCAATAGTGAATAGATTGGCTTTCATTTATTAGCCTGGTTGGGCATCTTGTCGGAGCAGACGTGCATCTTATGCGTAGATCTTGATGAATGCGAAAATAGAAACAGTGGGCGCTCCCGTGGATGCGTTGATGTCATGGCAATGACTCTCCGTCGCAAACCTTGAGCTGCGCAACACAGAGCAAGAGAACGAGAAAGAGACGAAGTAGCCGAGGACGCAGGCGCGGATCAAACCAACTCCATGAGGGCGCATTCTGGCCACTCAGACGATGACCTATCGTCCGAGAACTCGCTTCGGGAAGAGCATGTGTACGTCACGTTTTCGTCGTCGACCCGTGCTCTCACTGCGTTCGATCGTCGTGGTAGCGTGGAATCGGTCGTAGGTGTGCATCCAAAGAAGGCATCGGTCATCGCCGATCCTCGCTTTCGCAAGCGTCGCTGGTATTTTGGCCTGACGCTGTGCGTGTACGTCGGTTCGGTTGCGTGGAACATCGCGTCGCCGATTAAATCCTGGTACCTGGCGCGCTATGCGTCCACTGTCGGCAGCATCGAGCTGAACAATGGCATCGACTGGGCCACGCCGGTGGACTACGGCGTGGCCAAGGGCATTTATGACGCTGCCGGTGTGCTGCTGGACCTGCCGTATGGACGATCGATCCGCTTTGTCAATATTCTCTTGGATTTCATGAATTTCAAGAAGTGCACCAACTGGGCGCATCTCATCGGACCCGATCACGACGACTTCTACGCGACACGGTGGTGTCGCACGACACTGCGAGATAGAAGCGACCAGCTCCAGCTGGAAGTGAACAAGTTTCGAGACTCTGGCGTGCCCTTTTGGGACTGGCAGGCGTTTGAATACATCGTTGAGCAGCAGCAGTTCTCTCTGGGTGAAGTGTCTGAGGCAGTGCTGTGCTTGAAAGGTTACAACGCGTCGCAGTTCCTCAACCTCAACTGGAAGACGAGTCTTGATCCTACTGACCCAGACGTGCATCGAGCACTCGCACGATACCAGGAGCTGCAGCTGCCAGATCTAGATAAGTGCTTGGCACGTCGCGGTGACCTCGTGGCGTCGCTAGGTCGGAAAGACGGACTGCTCCAGTTGGCCCACGAGCTCAGCAAAAACTACAGCATTGACCTTCACAATCGCGCAGGGCAAGACAACCTGTTTCTTCCAGTGAAGATCGAGCGCGGCTTCGTCGACATTTCGGGCGGCAAGTCGGGCCACCGAGTGGTTCACATGGCTGGCAAGGCACCGTATATGTCGTGGAGCAACACCGTTGGTGTGCTCACGGCGATTCGAGAAGTGTTGTGGTTTTGTAGTGGCAACGCTCTCCCTGCGAACATGAGTCTCTACGACTGCCTTGACCGCTACAGTATCGTCTACCCCGGGTTCACGGCCGCTTTCTTCACGAGCTCGTGGTTTACACCGCTGCCCACAAACCCGCTGTTCACCCAGCTACCGAATACGTCTCAAGTTGCCCTCTTCGAGTACACGTACGAGCAGCCCGGCATCGATCCAGTCGTGTATTTGCCAGAGAGCACTATTTCGACCGAGACCGGTACAGAGACAGCGTACCGCGATCAGGTCGATAGGACGTTCTTCCTGCAGCAATTCGGCAGTAAAATCGATTGGAAGCTTGGCGAAGAACTGATGGTTGAGCGCTGTTGGGTGCAGGACGGCTGCTTCAGTGCTTGCCGCGGAGTGAATGCATCCAACGGCCTGGATATTCGAATCACGTACAGCGGCGTGCACGGGTGCCAGAGTATCGACGTGCCTCACAGTGTTACCAAAGGTGGCTACGTGAGCGAAGAATGCTATGGAATGGGCAAGGGCAATGCATCCATCATGTGGACCTTCCATCCACGCGTTGTCGGTCCGAAGACTAACGGCATGACGCACTTTGTGCTCAATCAGACGGCCGATCCGTTCGACATCTTTGCATGTCTGGTTGGCGGTCGTGTGCCGTCGAGGTCGAATGCCCGGATTTCGCCACAGTTGCCGATGGCAACCGCGGCACCAACAAATACGATTCTCACCCAATCGTTTCAGCGCGGATCCGAAGAGATATTCGCCAACGTTTACGCGCTGGTTGCGCTCTTGGGATGCGCACTCTTTGCGCTCGGGGTCCTGTACGAGACCATGGCCATGGCGGCCATGCTTCAGCGCGTGTACGTCCATCAGGCACCAGCGCAGACACATTTCAAGCAGCTTTTGTTCAGCGTGGCCGAGTCCAACGTGTCGACCCGCGTGTGGGAACACTACCACTTCCTGCTGCGCAGCTTTGGCTTCGTCAGTCTGCTTGCGTGGTACATCGGCGCCGTCAAAACCAAATGCTCATGGTTTGCAGGCGACGTAGATATCTGCGCTAATGGCAATGTATCGAGCCTGTTGCTCACCAACACATCCGTTGCGACGATCGAGCCGATCTACAAGTGCAAACCCGGAGAATTCGGCGGTCCGCTCAGCAGCCTCGCCGGGGGCGTCCGCTTGGTGGCCATCTCGTACAACGTGTTCATCCTCGTGTTTTACGGCAAGTGCGTGCGTGGGCTTACGCGAACAGTGTATGGCTTCGCTGTTGGCGCGTTCTTCTTGGGTCTGCTCCCGACGCTCGTTCTCTCCGGCGTTATCACAGCCATTAACCGCCGTCGCATTGCCACCGGTTCGCTGGACTATGTGCACAATCAGCTCTTTGTGACCATTCTCTGGTTTGTCGCCCTGCTAGTAATGCGGTTTGTCCGAGGCTACCTAGTTTGGCTGATTGCGCGGTTGCTGCGTGTGTTAGGCGTGCGCCAGCAGCGTGTGGCCAACACTCGTGCTCTCCGTCGATTCCTTGGCGACTACTACTTTGTGTTGGCATCCGAATTCGTCGATGATGCGCTCTCGTGCGTGCCATTGAGGGTCCTGCTCGAGTCCAAGCACTTTCGCATCCAGGATGTCCACCTTGCGTCCCACCGCTATTTGATGACCGAACTCAACATCAATGAGGCGACAGGTCAAGTGGTGCTGTGGTTTGGCGACGACGAAGGCGCAACGTTCTTGCTGGACCATCTCACCACGTCACTGCTGCTCACCGCGTCTGAGTACTACGTACAATTCTAGTGCTACCAATTCCGCACTGGTATCCACGTATACTTTCAGCCGGAAGAAATCCCATCGATATGAACAACCGCTACTTGGGGTCTGTCCATTGATGCACGTATCGTTATTTGTCATGTGCAACCGGCGCAATGATCCCGACAGAATGGCGGCGCATGACTGTGTCGTGGGCAATCGTACTAAGGCAAAGCTAGAGTCGGCATGGCGGCTGATGAGATTGACCACAAATCTGCCTAAGCCACGTATGAGGATTTGTCAAGCTAAGCTACTGGATGGGCCAGAACACGCATCTTCACTTCGGCGTGCGCTTTACTGCTTGCGGTTCGCGGCGAGTTGCTTTCAATACTATTGTTTGGTGGGCCTTGCGTCACCAACTGCCTCAATTGAAAGTGCTCCATCATTTCATCGTAGTTGACGAGGTTTGCCTCWTTGTTCGAGGAGTTGTTCCTTGCCAAGGCGAAGTGCTGGCGCATGAGTCGTCCAGCGGTTCCTGGCGTGACCCCACGGTCGAGATTCAGAYCGAGACTTKTGTGCCTGTGGCCATAGGAGTCACCATTCTGGATTTCTGTCGATGGCATGAAATCCTCCACAGATGTCTCTGGCGCTTGCACTTGGAGCTGTGGACAGCACGTTGGATTCTGGCAGCAGACATCGAAGAAGATGATGACTGGAACTACAACAGGTATTTGTGTCCAGGACCAGGAAGAGAAAGGACTCGGAAGTCACTGCGATTGGTTGTACGTTGCACGCTCTGCACAGCAACGTTCTGGGCCAGGGCTATAAGTGGAAACCTCGTCCGATGCAAATCTAACGTCAAAGCACTACCACGACTCTTACTTCGCTGTGGKTGTGTTTCTCTACGAATATCGATGGAGAAGTTGGCTTTTCCGATCAAAACTGACTTTGAAATGTGGGCGATCACAGATCTTTTCTCGCTGTAATGTGAGTTTGAGAAAACGCGTGCTCCATTACTATCGATTCAGCATATCTGCTGATCGTTGCTTGCTCTATGGCAGCGTCAAGACATGATGTTATCCTGTGGTGGGTTTTATCGGGCTGAGTCGGCATGTTGCGTGAAAGCTGGCGGTGAAGCACGTTCCAGCCGTTTCGACTTGCTGCCATGATCGCTTGCGGCAAGCTGCAGCAGTAGTCGCATCACTTTCCTCTGATTTGTCTCGATCTGCGTTAGCCTGTGGTTGATCGCAGCGATCGCTGTCACATTGTCTGAAGTAGCATCGTGATCCGCTCGCGTGCCGGCGTCCGGAGTGTTCCCCTGTTGTGGCAGCAGCAGCAGTGCTTGCTGGGCGGGACCACGTGGGCTCAAGCAGTCGCGACGTGGCCTGGTAGGGTTCGGAGTATCTTGTCATGGGCGCGTACTTTACGCCGGGGGCGGTGCGAATCCAGGTTACGTTGGCTCAAAGGCTGGTTGTCTGTGGAGCATACTGAGACCAAGTAGGGTTGACCTCGAGATTGGGTCAAGTTGGCTCGTTGGCTAGTATGTCCGGGAGCATACTGAAGTCAAGTGTAGTTGACCTGGGTTTTCGGTAAGAGTACGGCGTAGGTACGGCAGGGTGGACAGAGAGAAGCGAGTGGTGACCACGAGGTGGCCACGCGGCAGCGGCCGCGCGCTTTGCATAAGGAGTAATTCAGTTTGTGTTTTGAAGACAAGGACTCAAGTGAGCGAAGACCCGGTCAGTCAGTGTCATCAGACCGGAATATTCGGAACAAAGTATACTTTAGTTGTGTCTAGTGACCCGAGTCACTTAGCTCACAGAATGAGTGCGAGAAGGCCACGCGTCTCGTCGGACGAGATGTTGACCGCATTGGCAGATGACACAAAGGCCTCTCAGCGCGCTCAAGGTGGAAACTCCGGTGCTGGAGCGGATGCAGAAGAAGGCCCGGGCCGACGGAGGTCGTCGCGCCGCTCAATCTGGGCCGGATTCAGCTTCAACGCTGAAGGCAAGCCACCTGTCAGCGAAGAAGACGACGTCGACATGGAAGACGTTTCGGCAGACGCAGGGGCATGGCGCCTGGCGAATGCTCCACAACTGCCAAGCCCGCCCAAGTACAGCGGAAGTACCATGAAGGAACGGCGGCAGTTCATGCGTGCGTACGAGACGTACGTGTACGCGCTTGCAGCGTTTGAGACGCCGTACAGCAAGCCGTTCGTGATGCCTGTGGGGGCATGTGTTGATGTGCGGACCAAGAAGCTGATCTGCATGTACGAGTTGAGGAAGGCAGTCGATCAAGTTTCTGAAGCAGAATGGATCGCCTACTTCGCAGAAGCTAACGCGCCCGAGTATGAAGACTACGTTGCGTTGGACCAGGCTATGGCAAGGCKGCACATGGACGCCTCGTTGCCAGATGCACGGTCACGCRTGGGCAAGTTACAGTCAAGCATGCATCGCATCCTGGAAGACCACAACATGGATGAAGTGATGCTGGCCAAGGWGCCAAAGAAGTTGGTCAAGTACCTGGTTGCTGCTTTGGGGCCACGGGAGTTCCGCGAGGCTGTGCAAGCCAAGCTCGAGCARCACCAGAAYAAGCACCTTAAGAGTGACGTGGYGCAATTCTCAGCTTGGGTGMCCGAGCTGCTCAAGAGCTTCCTGGTGTGGCAGCCAGCGCATGGACGSAAGGACACGCCACCAGCGAAGAAAGAACCAGCGYCGCCAGCCAAGAAGGAYGGGCGACGCAAGCCAGAGGAGAACCGTGGCAAGGAGCCCGGTGGCGACAGACCGACGAGGAAGTGCCTGAAGTGTCAGTCGCCTGACCACATCGTGCGCGATTGCCCGCACACAGAGCCAGGCGAAGCAGCTCGGCTGTGGGAAGAATTCAAGGCAAAAAATCCAGGCGGCGGTCAAAGGAAGAAGTTCCGTGGGC
>NSDO01000065.1:240352-271431 GCA_002286825.1 Lagenidium giganteum | reverse complement strand
GCAGGAACACTTACATGATGCAGAGTCTGGCGGAGCATTAACCAAGTCTGGAGCACCTGGCGACAACCCTCTTAGAACGATCGTTCCCCCTCAATTGACCTGTGCACAAGGCCGCCAACCAGACAATGAGCGCAAGCAGCGGCTTCGGTCACCGCACTCTGCCTGCCAATTCCCTGTGCTAATCCTCTTTGCTGTTTCTCTTGCTCTTGTTCTCTTTGCCAATGCTCTTCGACGACTCTCTTTGCCATCAGTCACGTCAAAGCGCTCTGACCATCACTCTTACAAGCCAGTGATGGAATTTATCATAAGCTCGCCGCGAGGTTATTTAAAAAACCCACTGAACATGACGCGATCGTATGATAAATACAAGACGGTACATCAAACCAAACTTGCAAACAAGTGTCAACTGCACGACAAATTCCCGCACTTTAGGCAAGCTTTCTCGAAGCTACGCTTTATCGTTTCTTCAGGGAACCCGGCCCATGCACGAATAATCCGAGTGATGATTGCTTTGCGTTTGTCCTTGGCGGTCTTCTTTTTGTCATTTTCTTCCAACAGCCAGAGTGCCCGCAATCTTGCGTTTAACACCCCAACATCTAACGGTTGCAGCATTGATGTAGAGTTTGGTGGCAGGGGTTCTAGCACCGATCCGAGCTCAGTGGCAATGATTTCCTCTGCATCATCCGTGACGTGACCGTCTAGATTGTGCCAAAAATGGGGCTCAGGTGGATAGTACAGCGGCTCCTTCTTCTTACTTCGACCACCTGGCACACCATTCATGACGAAGAGAATCGGCCGCTAGGTTCCGTCGGCGCGATCCCCAACCACAGCTGTCAAACGTGCGGACCGCTTCTCAGTGGCCAGAATACGGCTTGGTCACCAAGCACAGCCCAATTACGGCGTGGTGGCATGCCAAAGAAAATCCCTGTTTCATCCACATTCACAATGCGCGATAAATGGAACGACGTATACTTGCGCCAGAAGTCGATTGCAAACACTTGTTGCACTTGTTTCAAAGTCTCTTCGCGTTGCTGCAACATTAAAGAGTTAGCAAGACAATTGCAGGCAAAGCATATCACAATTACCTTCGCGGCGCTCGGTGTGCGATAAGAAAATCCGTTGCGCACAGTGATTTGATTGTCCATGTTTATTATGAAGTGTGTTTCGTCCGTGTTATATGTTGTGCTTTCATGTACACCGCCGGAACCAAATTTACGCTTCAAGACACCTAGGTGTATGCACGGTGATTATGTTCCGTCCAAGTTATATGTTGTGCTTTCATCGAGATCGCCGGAATCAAATTTGCGCTTCAAGCCGACTAGGTAGTACGTTAAATGCTAGCTTGCGTTTGTTTAGACACTGCACGTTTACTAGATACATGTCGAGTAACCACATTATGCCGTTCACAAAACCTGCGGATCCAGCCAGCTTTAACTGTGTCGACAAATTTCATTTAATAGAAAATTGTATGTTGTGTCCATGACCCGCTTGAGTTCACCATTATACCACGTGCAACATCAATCAGCCGTTCTCTATCCGTTTTAATTTCAAGAGATCAAATGCGGGCACTCCACGACAACTTGTTCGTGCAACCATACAACCATACTTATCACGATGCTTCCACCAATCGGAAGCTTTCTGTATGTTGGTGTTGTAGCGGCTTTTTAACAGCTCGGGGAACATCCTCACAACTGTAGACAGAACGTTGGGCTCCATGGCAATATCCAGGTCAACAATTTTTTGAATGACCCGCACTCGCTGGGGATGGTCAAAACACGTTGTGTTGCTCGCTTTTTCCGTGCTGGTTGTTTCGAACCACACGCGCGGTCGTGCTCAGCTGTCACGATGTCATCGTCCGTCAGAATAGACCTTGGGCTGTTGTCATGGAGCGTGGATGGGGGCTTTGCTCGCAGCGAATATGAGCCATGACGACGACAGCGTGGGCACGATCTGTCGAGCTGCCTTGTCACAAGCCGTGCAGCTCACGTTCCTCGACCACCACTCCACAGAATGGATGGCTAGCACTATCAAGACCCCCGCAATGATGTGAGACGCCTGAGTTACACCCAGCACAGGTCGAACGCTGCTTGCTAGTCATCAAGTGCATAAAGTTGGATTGCCGTGCCATCACGCTGTGAGTCTCCACCCCAGTGACGACGCCAGATGTTCTTCAACGTAACAGTCACGTCCGCGCACCCCACGTGTAACGAATGTTACACATTTGGGGTTGATCACAGGTGTTCTTTACATTTGTTGTCAAACACCACAATTGGGTTCTTGACATTTGTTGTTGAACACAAGATGTCAAGAGTTGCATTGTTTGCAACTAAATGTGTGTCGTTTACAATACGGGGCCGCCGTGATGTTATCCGCCAATCAGAGCTTAGATGCATATTAATGGCCAATCAGGTCTGTATATTTTAAGGGTCGCTAGAGCAGTTAGGAAACTCCTGCGCCCTTTGGCGCTCTCCTTTAAGGGAGCAATATATCACTTCTGCATTTGCAATACTCTGCAAACTTCTTGCCTTCACTGCGAAAGGCTCGAGCAACCACTTTGCTCTAAGGCACAGAGCAACCGTCCGTGGTTGCGTGGAAGTCAACGCTTCCTATTGCGCTCTTGTGCTGTGTGACGTGCCTTGTCACACCACGAGGATCAAGTTTCCATGTGTCCGTGCTTGCCATTCCGCCAGGTTGTGCCCAGTTGGTGTGCAAATACCTTCCAGACAGAGGTGGGGTGGAAGCGGGAGTCCGAAAATGGCTTGGCACCAACCTTCCGCCGAGAGGGGTCCGAACACCTTCGCCAATGTCTAACGAAGCACTTCCCATGTCGCCTGGGGGCGGTTCCAGTCCGCACGCGCACTTCGTCGTTCGTCTGCGATGGTCCATCGTGGCCATTTTAAGGCTTTCAGTCGATGGAGGGTCTGAACCTTGGCAGCTGTGGCGTGAGGTACTGAATGCACCTCCTGCCAGCTCAGCTATTGGAGTGCACTGTGCACCGTGACGGCAGAAGTCATTGAGTACTTGCTATTCACAACAGGAGCTGAATTACTAACGTCCGACACGGCGCATGTGTGCGAGGAGCACATGACCAAGCGTTCTCTTCGAAGCAGTAGGACGAAGGGACGTCATGGCACTGCCCGCGCACTTGTCAGAGAGTGGTCGGTGTTCTAGCAGAGGCACTTATGATTGGGTAAGAGGGATTCCGTTGTGGAGTGATGAAGCTCGACGCTGCCGTCATCATCGCTTCTTCTCCCATGGCTCGGACGGACCCGTAGACGCAGGGCATAAAACCTCAACTGTTGCGTCCTGTTCCTCAACCCTCAATTGTCATGCCACCGAACGCCCCCGTGGTGTAGCCCTCACGACACCTGTTCCTTCAGTCAACTGACGCCTTCAAAACCTAACACCATCATCCTCAACACATTCTTTCACTAGCGCTGGGAAATCTTCAATCAGAACTCGCGCAGGCTCCCAAGATGTCTTAACAATGTCCAAGCCGACCCCTTTCACAAGCCGTTCCCAGGTGTCAGCCTGGTTCTTGCGATGGTCCAGCAAGTTCTCCGCCAGTTACCCGCCCTCGATGTACTGCATATGCTCGATTAAGTCTTCAGTCACCTGCCCCTCCTTGTCAGCATAAACCCGAGCCGTGCTGCATGCTGCACGACAAAGCTACGGCGCACACACGTTTTGGACGTGGAATGAATAGTCCCTGAGAACGTTGATAACGCGCAACGGTCCTCGCCAATTTAATGCCAATTTGCTTGCCATTGCTTTGGACGTGTACCACCAGTACGAAGTCCCCAAGCATGAACTTCGCCAAATCCCGTTACCGCAACGTACACGTTGCGCGCAATTCGAGGTGGCTGGACCGCAACCGTTGCCTGTTCGACCAGCTTCGCCAAGCACCCGTCAATGTGGCGCTTGCCGTGGTGCACATCATGGTCAGTGCACACACCCGGTACCTGCAGCGGTACGGCCAAGGCCAGCGCCAGCTGCTGCACGCATTGCTTGGGGGCACCTCCAGCAGCGTGGGCCCTTCCTGGCCTTCTTCCAAGACCGCCCAGGGCGGCTGCGGATCCGCAACCGCACGCCTCGCACGCTCCTGTAGTGTGTGGGTGGCCAGCCAAAAAGGACGAAGAGCAACCACCACGATGACAAGCTTAGCAGTCCCCACGATTAATCTCAGCAAGATTCGCCGGCGGTCCCGACGCAATACTGTACTCAGATCTACAGTGCGAGAACCCAGAAAATTGGTGTGCTCGCTGGCGGAATCGAACCCGCGACCACCCGCGTGCGCAACGCGTACTCTACCTGTTGAGCTGGATGATCATCACGAGGGAAGGATGCAAGTTGCTCCCTCCTCGTACTTAATCGCCACCGCCGTCACTGCCAACACACGCACGCACGCCCACGACCCACCACAAGCGCCCACACGCGTCCCATACCACCTGTTGTCACGCTCCAGCTTCGAGTGGCCCACCAGTGCCAGCACCGCACACACTACCGTACCTTGCGCCCCTGTGGCTACGCATTTTGGCACCTTGCTGCCCACGACCCACGCACACGCACACACCAAGTAAGTGAATACCCAATGGCAGTGATGACAAGTTTGCAAATGGGCCGAAGGTGTCTGCAGATAAGAACATCGGGGAGCACTGCGGTAGATATCCTTGTCCGCAATGTGCAGTAAACTACGCAGTTGGCGTCACTGACTACACCAGATGTCCCGTGCTTACTGCCGCGGTCGCCAAAACTTTGTACGAAATGCCAGTGCATTAAAGGAATCCGAAAGCCAATGGGAGGTGACAACCGTGCATCAAGCGGCCCATCGACTTGGCTGCCGTCAGGATCCTGTGAGCTCATTTTGGAGCAGGTCAGAGCAAACAGCGACGTAGCGGGGCACGAAACGGACATGATGAAGGGCTACTGCCGCGACAGTGCTCCAAGGCAAAGCCATGTCTGAGGGCTTAAGGGCAAGCGAGTGCTTTATCGATCAGCCACTTCAGCTTTCGACGTCGCAGCGACAAGTGGCCCAAGACTGGAATACTCATTACAGCATCGTGGCAAGCTTGATTGCCGCATCTTGAGACGGTACGCTACGCTCATGCTCGCAAATATGACGATGCTCAGGTTTGCCTTTATTAACAGACTATGGAAGTCCGTGAGGGTACGGAATTTCACGTAGTGAGCCGGTTTAGCAGCAAAGAAGGCGCTCGGTCGTTCATGTAGAAACGCGCACGATAGCTACATGAGTAGAATAAGAGAAGAGTCAACAGCACGCCGTACGTTAGATGCGGTCATAAGGCAAGGATGTACAAAGACACAAGTACGACGAATCCGTTGGGGCAAAAAACGTTCGCTTTCGCTGGGCGACACGCTGAAAGAGAGAGAAGAGATGCATCGCACGGTATTAGCAAATTACTCACAAAGAAATCGACCGCATGTTGATGAGCGGTGCAAGTCCGTTAAAGTGCATCCGCTTTCGGCAGCAGAAAAAAGAGCACGACGCTGAAATACGCTCACGTTTACCCACGCATAACCAAGTCCGAAACAGGAAGATTCGTCTGCGACGACAGCAAGCGGGTTCGTTCATGAATGGCTGGTTGTCTTTATTTTCCTCTTACCTATTGTCTTACTTATAGGCGCGGTAGGCGAAACCGTCGCTAAGCTACTTGAATGGACTGCAAGCAAAATCTGTGCACAGCGGTCTTGAGGCTTCTCGCGCACTGGAAGCGCAGCCATCAAAGCTCGACGACTGAGTACAACGCTCTGGGATACTGAATTAGACGCCGTGGGGGGGATGCCGCCTCCTCGGCACCGTGCTGACGGAAGTGTGCAGCTGACAACGGAGGTCCAGCGACACCCAGAGTGCCTCCGCTGGCAAGCGCGGACGCTTGTTGTCGATGCCTCGCACCACCTGCCAAGCGTTCATACCATCGTTTGCCAACAAGAAGAGGAACATGGCCCGCTCACCTTGGAATGGCTTTCGTCAATGCCATTGCCACTCCTGGGGATTCCTCGGGCGGGACAATGTCGGGGTGATGTCCTTTCCCTCAAGCGCCAAGGCCCTGGAATACTTTTCTGTCAAGTCCAACCACAAGCGCGACACCGCACCGCAATCACCCAAGCCGCCATTCTCCAAAATATCGCTTTTGCGCTCGCGGTCCTCGTAAGAGACTCAGTGGGCCATGTTCCAGAGTACGAGAGCTCGTCTGGCAAGTTGTGGTAAGGCAGCCACCCCTCCCGCGGCTGCGTCATCAGCATCTTCGATCATCGACCCAGACGTCGCCGAACATTTCGCACCTGCCTGCACTGGTTCCAAGCCCGACAGCACCATCTTGCAGTGTACGTACACTCACAGAGCTATCGCCGCACCTCCGAAAGCCATTGGTTCCCTGTAACCGCCGTCGAATCAACGCGATCCCAGAAACCACCAGTATCGAGCGTGGATTGTTGTATCGACGGACCCAAGGATACCTCCGACGCCGCCACCCGGAGCGCGCGCACGACTGCCGCCACAGCGTGTGCCATCGCAACGTCTCCTTGTTCTTGCTCCACTGGTTTGCTGACTGTGCGGTTCCTCAGTGCTTCTGGAATCAGCTCCGTCGGGTGTGGGCGGACCTTTACGGGAACTCAGAGGCTCAATGGTGGCACGATGGGCTGACACTACGACCGTCCAGTATCCGACAAGCAGCATGGTGGCTGCAACCAACGCACGACGAACAACGGTGGATACAAGCGCAGGATACAAGAGTATATGACGACGCCACTGCCTAGCTCTGCTAAGCTTGATCTGGAGGTCATGGTGCGACCTACCAGCATCACGGCACCGAATTCACGCCTGGGCCTCTCACCTCCTCCAAGGCAAGCGTTGGATTGTACCTCACAGGCCACCCAAGATCCAGATGGCACTGGAGCGCCTACTGTCACTGCCTCCTCCCAGCCCGGTGCCTCAAGGCTCTCCAGCTGAGTGGCACCTTCATCAATGGTGCCGCTCGACAAGATCCAGGCCCTTCTGGAGCAGGCGCCGCACTCGTTCAAGCGACTCCTAGTGGTTTCCTTCCAAAACCCGATCTGGGGCGTGCTTAAAGGCTGCCCGAGATTTGTATTGGGCACCGTGTCTGGGCACACCTCGATTCAGACTGGCCGACCATAAAATACAGACTTGCCACTGGCACAGTGGGAATGAACCAATAAAGGAAGACACCAAGTACTGAATTAGTATGTCACTCCATGTTTTTGGATTCTCCTGTGGTGCCCAAACCGATCTGGGCCATGCCCAGACGGGTGCCCAGACCGATGTTTGGAAGCAATCCAGTGAGGCATCGATTGTCTGGGCTGTTGCCAAAGCTCTGAGGCCTTAATCGCCGGTCTGGCTGCTTGCCGCTCTTACGATCTCGCAGACGTCACCATCCACGGCGACTATGATTTCATCCTCAACACCATGCGCATCGGCCGACGGCCACGGAAACCCAGCTTGCGCGAGCTATTTACGTTGGCGCACAGCCTCCGATCCGGCGTTTCGCAATGCAGATGGCAACATCAACGTCGCACAGAACGGCGGCTGCCCTCGCGAATTTGGCAGTGGATAAGGGCTACACTGTCACGTGGAGGCACGGGATTGGTGACCGTAAACATGACGATATCCACAGTCATTGCTTGGGATCGAGCTCAAGTCAATCGAGCTCAAGTCAATCGGAATTTGCGGTCATATCTGTTGAACGACTGCAGCATGACATCAAACACAGCAGCCACGTACTGTCTAGCGGCTGCGTCATCCAAAGAGGGAGTGTTGAAAGCACCGTTTGGGCACAGATGCTGACGATGGGCATCAGGAATGGCCTGACAAGTTGCTCGGAACACTAGGATTAGCAGTTGCAGGCGACAGTTAGACTAGCGATACCGGCCGCAACGTACCTAATTCATTGGAGGGTGTTCATTTGTAATTCGGTCGATATCTGACAATTCCTTGACCATCGTAGCAATCCTCGACATATCCACGCGGGACCAACTTGATCGTCGGACACATCGTCACCGTCGTTTTTGATGAGGCTTCCACAAGCGAGCTGCTCCATCTTACGATCGACATCGATGGCCAAGCTCTTTATCGGTAAATCGCAACAATAATTCACTCTCCGGTTCTAGGAGCACAAGACACTCGACACCTCGCACGTTATCTGGGCCGGCTACTGTGGCCAGCGCCAAATGCATTTCCACTCTCAACACACAGGGGGCATAAACACTCTAGTACGGGCACACGCTAAGGGCGATGCTCATGGGACATGGTGGGTGGGTTGATGTTCTTGGCTTGTCGAGCGGAAAGCAGAATGAGACGGCTTGAGGCCGTCGCCGCCACACGTTGACCAGACAGCCGCCGGTTCGGTTGGGCTTTGAGACCGGTTCGAGTTTGAACGATCTTTCCGCCTGTTGTACTCGTGTCACATTTATTGCACCTTTGGATAATGTTGCACATGTTGCAAATCCGGTCTGTCCATGGTGTGTAAACACAGCTGCGCAGAAAACGCAGCCCTGGCATCACTCGTCACAACGTTCCTTAGCCTTCAGTTGACACTTGACAATGGACTGCTGGTCCCAGATCTTCCGTTTCGGAGCTACGATGTACTTGTACACCGGTTGTGGGACCGTCGGAATCATCAACGTAGCGCGGCATCTTCGATACTACGAAGATGCCTGCTTGGAATTGCTTGGTTTGGTATCCACCAAAGTTAACTTTATGGCACAACCGAGCCAAGATGCTAATGCTTGACAATGCGAATTTGAGTTTGATTAGAATGGCGGAGGGCACGCTCTGTGCTTGACCTTCAATCTACTTGATTTGCTATCACTCAATGTGCGTTGATGCTACTGTTTATGCATCATGTGACCATCATTGACTGCATGGAGGTCATCACCGTCAATCGTTTGACACCGAAGGTGATGGTGATTCGCCACAAGATCGAGGGCATGATGAACGTGAAGTCCTGCCGCCTGTCTCATACAGGTGGTTCGCCAGTAGACATGGGTGGTCGCTATTCATGCGTGATCAACAAACTTCAAGACAAGAAGCTAGATTTTCTTTTCGGCACCGAAAACCCGCTGGTGTTCAACGACGACAATGATAAAGAAGATCCATGTGTAAACTTGGTGGACGTTGACGTGCCGTTAGCACTCTGTCGCGGGACGAAGGTCTGTCGGCTGCGTCTCCTGAATCAAGCAGCAATGATCGCGTGATGAAGGCGTTCGATGGAGCTGGATCGCGCTCAACAGCGATTAGCAATCGGAGCTCGAGATGGTCATCAAGATTTTCTGTAACGGGACCGCGGTCAGCCCCGTTACCACAGCGTACACGCTGTGCGCAGTCGAGGAAGCTTGCTTGAGCGAGGTTGGCCTCGCTCACTCGTCCTGACGTCCCGCTGACGTCAGGGCGTGTGTGGTTGGAGGGAAAACCAGAACTGAATATATTGCAGGGTCCTTATATCCTACTAAGAAATATACCAAAACCTACATGTCCTACATATGTAATATTTATACCTAATCCTACTGAAGGACCCCATTGGCTGATAATGATCCGCATTTCAGCCAACCATGTGATGGGACCAATTGGCCCATTACATCATCCCCCTTAAAGTGCGAAGGCGGGAGAAAGCCGGTGACAGCCGGCTGCACGGCCGGACGTGATGATCCGCGACACGAGTGTCGGGGACTTTGCTATGAGGTCCCTGCGACCACACTCCATCTTGCGAAAAATTTGGCAGCCGAACCTTGCGGCTGCCCGACGACACAGCGTGAGTAAACTGCGTGTTGGCTCAGAAGACGTACCGAAGATGAGCGTGACGAGTCGGCGAGCTCCGGGACATCTGCACCTTCCAGGTTGGACGAGAAGGGTCCTGGAGCTGCAATGTAAAGGATCGCGTCTGCGCGACGCGATCCGGCAGATCAAAGAAGCCACCGATGACCGGCGCGCGCCGATCGCGATTACGAGCGCCTCATGCGTAAGGAGCCCTCGTTGATCGTTACGCTCGACCTGTCGACGAGGTCGGTGGAGGTGGTCCGCTCTAGACCATCTTGGATGAGAACCGCTACAGGCTGTTCGAGCGGCTCCGGCATGGCGACGACAGTGCGGAAGGGAATCGCGAGCGCGAGCCCGCGATTCAGCGTCGCGATGTGAGCCTACCGCGACGCTACAGGATGGATACCACGTATCCCGAGGTCGCTCCTTGGGATTGCAGTCTCCTCAATGACCGCGACCGCGTCAATGTTGAAGCGCATCGGCGCATCTTCTGCCGCTGGCGTTCCGTCAGGAGCAAGGATCCCAATGTCACCATCGAAGCGCTCCGGCAAGCCTGAAACGCGTTCATCGTCTTGTATAATCGTGGCTCCGTCGGAGCCACCACCGAGCGCCGGCAGCGCGAGCGAGATCTTTACTCGCTCACTGCCGTGCGCAAAGAAGTCCATCGCGTCTGTGCTTGCAACAGACGCCCTTGCTACGCGTATCGGCGTTGCACAAACTGCCCAGGGTGCACGACGTCCGCGGCAATGCGCCACGGACTCGTAGCCTGGGAGCGCAGCGTCCACCGCGCTCCGCTCGACGATGAGGAGTATCGGGTCGTGAGGAGGCTCGACGACGTGCTCTGGGAGATGCGTGCACAGCGACCGACTATTCGGCGCGACGCAGATCTTGCTGACGTTCATACGCGAGTGGAACGTCCGGAACGTCGCGAAGAAGCTCGCGACGTGGTTCCCACGTATCCTCTTCGGGAGGGACGCGATAGAAGCGCTGCGAGGATTGACGCTTACCCCGTCGATTCCCTGGACCCAGCGAACTCGCGTTCACACGGGTTCTTGGCGTTTGCGTCGCTGTTGGGAGCAACGCCATCTGATCCAGGCACACCTGGATCGTCGCCTGACACATCGTCATCAGCATCGATGTCAGACGTTCCAGCTGGCTGAGGCTGGGACCCTCCCCCACCAAGAGTGGAAGCAACGATGGACGCCGGGACTCGAGGGTGGCGTCCATAGTTCACGAAGAACGGCGTCAACCCGGTTGACGCGTGGACCGCGTTGTTCATTGCGATTTCCGCCATGGGCAGGAACTCGGACCAGCTCTCGAACGACGTGGCGTACGAGCGCAACACGTCTTCGAGCGTGCGATTGACTCGCTCGGTTTGGCCGTCCGTCTCCGGATGGGCGGCGGTGGACATATGCACTCGCGTTCCCATGCGACGCATGACGGAACGCCAGAACGTGGCCGTAAACAGTGGATCACGGTCAGATGCAATGTCATCCAGCATGCCATGATGTCGGAAGACGATATCCATGAAGATGCGTGCAGCATCTTCCGCCGTGACTTGGCGTGACACAGGAGCAAGATGCACCATCTTGCTCAGGCGATCCACAAAGACAAGGATGCCGGTGTTGCCGCCGGCATCCGGAGGGAGCCGGGAACAGGCAGCGACTTCAGAGGCGCGCGGGTTGCCGGCGCAGGTTTCGAGCGCTGGTATACCTCGCACGTCTTGACGTACTTGCGGACCCACCGATACATGTGGGTCCAGTAGAACACGCGCGAGAGCGCGAGGAACGTCTTCTCGCGCCCGAGATCCCGCTCGTGGGGGCATCGTAATGCTCCCAGATAAGACGAAGACGCAAGTCTTCGTCCAGTGGAACAACCACCCGTGGTTGCTCAGCAGCATCGACCTGGTACCACAACAGGCCGTCTTGGAGCGCGTAGCGATGCGCACGCGCTCGACCCTTTGACGAAAGAGACATCATGGAAGTCTCTGGTGGCGCTGCCAGATATATGAGCAGCGCGCGACAGAACGCATCGTGCTGGTAGGCAGCGATGATCTCATCACGCAACGTGCTCACCACTTGCGTGGTAACAGAGAGAGTCGCCCCAGAAGGCGACTCTGGGCGAAGGCAGCGGATGCACGAATACTGTGCATCATCCGATAATCCGTGCTCGCGCGGATCATAGTCTGGTCGTCGAGACAGAGCATCCGCGAGGATGTTCTGTTTACCAGGCTTGTAGAGTACAACGAACTTATACTTGGCAAGAACGAGAGCCAGCGTGCCATACGCTGACTCAGGTGCGGGCTGTGCGTCGCTGTCCGCAGCGACGCGTGATCCGTGTAGATCACGAACTTCGCCGTTCCGAGCAGATAGACTCGGAACTCGACAAGAACATACTTCATCGCGAGTAGCACCGGGTAGTTGCGTTCCACCGGCTTCCGCTGGCGGGACTGGTACGAGACGACGCGCTCCTGTTGCGTGTCATCCGATGGCGTAGTCGCTCGCGTCACACACGACGTGAAAGGGCTTGTCGAAGTTCGGCAAGGCCAGCACCGGAGCCTCGCGGAGGCTCTTCTTCACCTGTTCGAAGGCGGCTTGATGCCCCGCCTTCCATTCCCACGTTACATCATTCTTGAGGACAGCATAGCCTCGTGTGTAATTGTGGAGCTAGTTGCCAGGCCCAACCACTGACGCAACGGTTTGGCGGTCTGTTGGACCGGCCAAGCATCGATGGCGTCGACTTTCTCGGGGTCGACGCGAACGCCCTTGACACCCACGAAATCCCCAAGGACAGGGATTTCCTCCGCGAAGAAGATGCACTTCTTCCGATTTGCGTACAGCTTGACGAGGAACACCTCCCGTAGGTGTTCCAGATGAACTTGGACATCCGTCTTGCCATCCATGGCACGACTGTGGATGAAGAGATCGTCGAAGTACGAACTCGCGAAGGCATGCAGGGGTCTCATCACCTGCGTGACCATCCTGTTGAAAGTCGCAGGGGCATTCGTCAGCCCCTGCGGCATAACCAGCCACTCCCATAGCATCCCACTTGGGGTGCTCACCGCTGTGAGAGGGATCTCCCTCTCAATCATTCGGTTCTAATAGAACCCATCTTTCAGATCAATAGCACTGAACACAGTGCTCCCGGACATGGCGTCAATCACCATGTCCTTGCGCGGAATTGGCGTTTGCGCCGGCATGGTCGCATCATTAAGCTTGTTGAACGCATGAACGATGCGCCATCCCCCTGTGGCCTTCTTCACACAGAAGGTCAGGCTTGAGTGCGGGGATTTGCTCTCCCGCACGCACATGGCCGGCACGCGATCGAGAGGCAAAGAACTCATCGATCGCCTAAACTTGGTCACGCGGCAGTGGCCACAGCCGCGTGACACAGTACTTCGTACCGGGCACGAGATCAATCTCGTGCCGAATGCCACGGTCCTGGGGCAAGGTGTCTGGCACCTTGTCGGGGAAGATGTCCAGGAACGCCTGCACAAGGGGATACACCGGATTCCCTTGTGCCTTCAGAGATTCGAGCGACTGATGCTCGAATCTTTCCTCACGCGCCGTCTTCTTGTCCTGCAGCACATCCGGGTCCAAGGTGGACGTGCTGCCCACCAATTGTGATGGATCTGCGGCGCTGAGCGCGCAGATCTGGAGGATCTCAGCACGCTTAAGATCCCTCAGGAAGGACTTGGCGCTCATCTCTTCGAGCGCCAACAACTCAACGAGCTCCGAGGGTGGTTATCCACTCGGAGCATTTGCGTGCGACAGCCGCTGCTGTCCTGCACCATGACTGCGATGGCTCCATCGCAGTCCAACACGGAGTCTGGCCTCTGCACAGACTCATGAAGGCATTGGCTTCGTGCCGACGCCGACTTGCGAGGAGGGCGGCGAGCAAGCGTGGACTTGCTTATGCGGCGTTGCTTCGCGCAACGCCCGATATTGAGTGGGGGCTCACGCCGCCCAAACTCACACACTTCATTGCGGTCCAGCCTGAGCTAGTCCCGCCGCGACGACGACTTGTCGTTGCTGGAGCCGATGCGTCCATCGACTCTCCCAAGGATTCCAGAGGTCGAAGCCACTGCTTCGACCTTCACCTTGGACGTTGGAGGCCCTGCTCCAACGTCATGCACCGGGGACCCTGCTCCAGAGGCCAGTTTCTCCTCACTTGCTGACGCCTCAGCGACAGCCGGAGGCGTCTGAGGGTTCGCGCGTGGCATTGCCACGAGCGCTTGGGATGACTCGCATGGATGCACGTAGTCAATTGGCATCCAATGATGATCATCGGTGACTAGCCGATGATCTGCTTCACTTGGAGTGGTGTTGATTGACACCACTCGGCGCTTCGCCCAGTCGACGGGTGACTGGTACTTGGCCAGCCACACCGTCCCCAGGATGCCAAACCTGTTATCCAGATCCATGAGGATAAAGGCAGCCTTCATCCTCCTGCCACAGGCAGAGTAGTCGGGGCGCGCGACGCGCCTCGGCATTTCCATCACTCGGCCGTCGGCGAGGCGCACCTTAAACACAGAGGCGCCTCCGTCCGGCCGGAAAAGAGTCGCACCGCGTGCGCGACTCACTACACCGCGTCGAACGAAGTTGTTCGACGCACCTGAATCGAGCAGAGCACGCAACGGCCGCTCGATTTCCTTCACCTTGAGCTTGAGGTAGATGATCCCGGTCGCTCTATCCTCAAGCTTCGCAGACTTCACAGCGCGTGTCGAGCTCGACTCGCGAAGGCCCTGGTAGCTGCTGTCTGCAGCAGCAGCCACCTCCTGGCCGTCCGTAGGGCGGACCGCGTCTACGGACTGGAGTCGTTTTTTGGCTTGCGCGTCTGGCCAGCACCATTGCTAAATGCGCGTGGAGCACCGCCGCTGGGGGCCGGGGCTCGACACGTGGATGCCAGATGCCCAAGGCGCTGGCATCGGAAGCATTGGACCTTGGAGAGGTCCCGACGAGGTCTCTCATCGCGATGACCCGGAGTCATCGCGTCGATGTCCATTGGCTCCGGACCACGCGAAGGTGCCGGAGCCTCACGGAAGCCCCTGACGTTGGACTGTTTCAGTCCAAATTCCTCACGGAGCGCCGCATTGATTGCATCATCAAGCGACGCTGGGGTCTTCCGGAAGAGGGAGGTCTTGACCGGACCATCCTTCAGCCCTGCCATGAACACAGCGAGCTGTGTCGTGGCATCCACCGGTGCTGTCACGATGGTGGACAGCACGTACCTGACCCGCTGCACGTACGCATGCAGGTCCATAGTTCCTTGCCGCAGGCTAAGGAACTCAATGCGCACCCGGAATTCATTCTCGGGTGGCTCGAACGCGAGCAGGAGTTCAGACTTGAACGCCTACAAGCTGGAGAAAACGCTTGGATCGGACAAGCGTTTTCCATACGCCCATGAGCGGGCACGTCCAGACAGTCTGGACATGCCGTAGGCAACTAGCAGCGCGGGGTCTGTCAGCCCCCGCGCAGCGATGGCCGTCTTAATTTCGACGAACCATCGCAGGAGTGGCTCCTTCGGCGAGCCACTGTACGTGGACGTGTCCAGCTTGACCACGCCCTTCTTCAGATGGGCAGCCGTCGGGCCGCGCATCTCATGCTCAATCTCATGCTTCATGAAATTGAGAGCAGCTGCACGCTGCTCTGTAGGAGACATGGTACGGAGGAGGTGTTTCACCGGCGCCTCCCCAACGCCTTGCCCATGCGCATGAGCGCGAACCATTCCCCTGCCGAGCGGTGGGGGAAATTGTCGTGGACAATGGAGCCCCGTGGGGTCTGCAGGAGACATGGTACGGAGAAGGTGTTTCACCGGCGCCTCCCCAACGCCTTGCCCATGCGCATGAGCGCGAACCATTCCCCTGCCGAGAGGTGGGGGAAATTGTCGTGGACAATGGAGACCCGTGGGGTCTGGACCACTTGAGGTGCCGCCGACCGTGGCGGCACAGATGGCGATGGCGTTGCCATGGCGCAACGCAAAGAAAGAGTCGTTGGAAGGACTCCAAAGTGCTACCAAGTGTAACGGGACCGCGGTCAGCCCCGTTACCACAGCGTACACGCTGTGCGCAGTCGAGGAAGCTTGCTTGAGCGAGGTTGGCCTCGCTCACTCGTCCTGACGTCCCGCTGACGTCAGGGCGTGTGTGGTTGGAGGGAAAACCAGAACTGAATATATTGCAGGGTCCTTATATCCTACTAAGAAATATACCAAAACCTACATGTCCTACATATGTAATATTTATACCTAATCCTACTGAAGGACCCCATTGGCTGATAATGATCCGCATTTCAGCCAACCATGTGATGGGACCAATTAGCCCATTACATTTTCTGTGCAGCAAACCACACAATACTAGTCTGGTAGAAATTAATAGTCTACTTTGAAGTTGTGATATTAAACGAAATAATGTTCCAAAATTGTCACCTCCATCACAGGAGCAGCATTGTATGCTCGCTGAGAGCACTCCACATTTACCAACCCGTCGCCCTCGCGCTGCAGCTTCTTCTTGTTCAAATGTGGGATCTTATACTGGTTGCCACCGGATGCCAACAAGCATTCATGCATGACCGTCTGCAACGTAACCAACGTGTTATAGAGCGCTTCGCGCGATAGCTCGTTGAATGCGTCGACCGTATTTGTATTCGCCTCGACTTTGTGAGGTGGCGTGTTGTCGTTCTGCATGACAATGGACTGATGACGACAGCTCTGTGGCCACTTGGCTTCGACAGCTGGAATCACATGACCAACGAGCGCGTTGACGTACGTCTGTTTGGTCGCACTGAGGGACTTGGTCTCCATGATGCCAGCGGAACGGTTTCGACTCGAGCGAGGGTCTTGGCACGTAGTCAACATGCAAGGTCGCAAACGACACCTCAAGTGCGTCCATAGGCGTGTCCATTTTTGCACTAAACTGCGAATGACGCCAAGATGCTCAGACGGCCAGATGTCGTCTTGATCTCAATCGTCTTGATCTCAATCTCCATCCACTCGTTTCAAGAGAAAATTTGATTGGCGCATTGCGTTTGCGCATGCGCTGGAATTTTGACCAATTAAATCCTGAAAATCCTGAATGCGCGCGTTAGCGCGTGGCCGTCGACTGTAAAAGTCAAAGTGGACAATCAATTTCTACCAGACTAGTACTTATATTATTTCGATTTGCCTTGCATGCGCGTGGAGCACGTGCAAATTTGATATCTTCAAAATCATCTAAATACTATTGGATTTGTGCAAATTCCGATTTTGCGCATCTCCGACGTGCGGACGCGTGCGATTGCAATATCACTGTCCGTTGAGTCGGTCGCTAGCGCACACACACGAATTTAGCGCCTCTATCAGCGATGGTGTTGTTCTTATCCAATTTTGGCCGTAGTGTTTGGGCTCGACTCGTATTTTAGACGCGGCTGTGTCGATGGCGGATGGCACGAAAGACGCGAGCGTAGGCTTTCGCTTACGACTCCGTGGGCACCATTGTTCGACCTCCGCTGACACTTTGCGGGTTGGCGCGAACTAGCCTCTTCCAGCAATGGGCTTCTCTGTTGCTGAGACGTCAGTGGTGCCGCATGCGGAACCTGGGAGCTCAAACACAGCAGCAACTGCAGGCGCGCGTTCGGCTTGGTCCTATCACTGCGGTGTCCTCGATATTCGGTTGCTGGGGATCACTGTCGTCATTTCCGGCCAGTTCTTTGGATGGAATGTCGGGCTCTCTGCTGGTGTGTATGCTGTGATTTTATCCACAATTCTCATGGGCAGTGCGTACGTGTGCTTCTGCTGCTGCATGTCGGAGGTCACTGGTGCACTGCCGTTCGCGGGTGGTTCGTRCGGATTGGCAAGATGCACTCTCGGATTCTTCCCCGCGTTCCTTATCGGCTGCTGCGAAGCAATTGGATATATCGCAGCTGTTGCAACGACCATGATCGCCCTGGCAGCCATGGTAGTGCAGAACGTGTCGAGCTGGGAGAGTTATGAACCTGCCATCATGCTGGTGCTGTACGTGTCCGTCGTGGCAGTGCAGCTGGCGAGTCCGCGATCCTTGTGGCTCGGAAATCGAGTGCTTGGAGCAACGGGTCTCGTAATCTGGTCGCTGTACTTTGCTTCAGTAGTTGGTCATACGAACTTCCAAGTCAATGCGGTGCGAGATGGTTCGGAACTGTTTGTTGGTGGGGCAGCAGAGTTCATCCGAGTGTTTCCGTTTTCGGCATGGCTCTACATCGGAATGGAGGTGCTCAATCTTGCAAGCGATGATGCAGTGTGGCCAAAGACTACGATACCTCGCGCTCAACCAGCCTGTGCTGTGTCGCTCTTCCTGATCAGCCTGGCGACAGTCCTTGTGACTGTGTCATTACCAAACCCAGAAGAATCGTTCGCTGAGTTTTCATTGGAACTCATGCCACTGAATGGTGGCTTCGCTCTTGGGTTGGGAGCTTTGAAGAGCTTTGAAGAACACTGCAACAGCACTGGCCATTCCGGCCACATATGGCAGTGTCTACGGGTTTGTCTGGTCGTATACCAAGCTGCTGCACGCGATGGCAGCGTCTCGACTTCTTCCACCAGTCCTTGCCACCAGGTCTTCTCGACACGGTTCTGCTTACGCCGCGATGATAGCAGGCACAACCGTGAGCTATATTTTGTGCGTGATTGTCTTCTACAACGCGACATGGGCGCCATTTGTGCTCTCGGTCGGCCTGCTATCTGCGTTCATGGCGTACACAGCTCAATGCGTCGGTTACGTCTCGCTCAAGTATAACTATCCCAGCATTCGAAGCAGTGCGTTCAAGAATCCGTTCGGCGTTGCTGGAGCGGTGTATGCGATGAGCATCTGGGTACTTGCCATTGTCTGTCTAGTGTTTTGCCAAGGCAACGGCGGCAAAGAGATCGCTGTGTTTGGTGTAATTGTGGTGGCGGTGACGCTATTTTACCATGGTTATTCCAAAAAGCGACAGATTTTCTCAGACCAAGAGAATAAGGTGCTGCTGGTGGCGCATGTGATGAAGTACAACAACAAACGAACCAGTTCAAGTCATCGGAAAACCGCGTCCACGTCTATGCGTCGAGTTCGAAAGCTGTTCCGATTGAATTCTGCTCGACACACAAGAGTGAGTGTGAAACCACGGCAAGGGACGACATCGACCGGCGGATTAACCACCGATACAAGAATCAACACCCAAACATGGCTACAGTCATATTTTCGAAGTGAATCACAAAGTTGAAAATGGATTCAACAGGTTGTTCTTCATCTGACATATCCCTCTGAGGCAACGATCGCGTTTGTCAGACCTGCGAATAAATCGCTACATAAAGCACATGTGCACATCAGTGGTAAACCCTCTGTAGCAGCAGTGTGAGCGTCAAGGAATTACGTCTAGTGACATTCAACGTCGTCAATTCCCGTCATGTGCTGAGTTGTGTCTACGCAGTGTTCTGCCATGCTCGAGACCCGCCGGGATTGAAGCGAACACTAAAAACAAACCGATTTGATCAATGAATAAGCGATGACAGTGAGCCGACCACGACGCTGTAGCAAGCGAGATAGGCTTTACAGCACAGAAAATGATGCATTGCCAAATCGTACGAATGAAATGTGATACACCGTTGAAGAATATTCACTATCAATTGACTAATGGCATTGGAGGAAGATCAAGAATTTCGTTTTGAAGGCGCAGTCCTTTATCCAGAGCAACGAGTCGACACGATGTTCCAGAAAAAGTTCCTACACTCGCAGGGTCGAGGTTTTAGCTGTCCACCAGCACTGTCATCGCCGACGAACCGTTACATACTTACTCACATCAACAACGGGGTCTTGCAACATTCTTCGACGTGCGGTCGTGATCGATGTTGAAGCGACCGTAGCCGCCGTAGTTATCGTTCGGGAACTTGCTGTCGGGTGTGTTGCCTCACTGCCCCATCGCCTTGAGCTGCTTGTCGGCGGTATCCAAGAACGCAGCCTTGACAGCGTCGTACTTGGCGCCTGGGAAGGCATTAAGATAAAGCGCGACAGCGCCCGTAACGTGAGGTGCAGCACTGATGCTGCTTGAGTCGCCAGTGTTCGAGGCTGAACGAATGTCTTCACCAGGCACCGAGATGTCAGGCTTCTTTCGGGGGACCCTTGGAGCTCGTGTATGACAGTGCGTTCTGGATGTTTGTGTTGCCGACGGCGATGACATTGGCGTAGTCAGCTTGTAATCCGGTGGTGGCGCAGCGAGGGCCAGCATTGTCATTGGTAAAGATTGGGATGATGCCGATCTTTTGCCATGCGTCGACAACACCCTGGTACCACGAACGGGACCCATGAGTTGCTGATGACCTGCGGCGCCTTGGAGCAGTCCTTGTTCTTGCCCTGTGTGTCAGACGAACATAACACGAACTGCGCGCACGCCAACAGGTCCTCTTCGGAGCAGCCATCGCCTCTGCAGTCCTGCCAAGCCATCCACGTGGCACCTGGTGCGACACCGATACCGTTGGCTCCGGCGATGGTGCCCATGGTGTGCGTGCCGCGGCCGTTGCGATCGTATGGCTCGGCCTTGTTCTCTGGGTCGTACCAGCCATAGTCGCCACGGAAGTTACCCTTGAGCGCCAAAAAGAAACTGCAGACGGCTGAGACCCCCAAAACCGAACAACCTGCGAGAACCGAAAAATCTTGCAAGCGTCAGGGTGAGTACGAGGTTTTTGGGCAAGAGTGCTTGACCGATTCCGATTCAGATTGGCTTCGTCAATACGTCTGCCAACTGATCCTTTGACGCGACGTACTTAAGTTCAATGTCACTTTTCGCGACGTGGTCTCTGATGAGATGCACACGAATGTCAATGTGCTTCGCACGCGCACTATAACCGGAGTTGATAGCCATGTGGATCGCGGCTTGGTTGTCAATCTGAATGGTGACTGCCGACGTCAACGGCAACCGCATGTGGTGCAGCAACTGACGCAACCACAAAACTTCTTGAGTCGCCAATGCCGATGCCTTGTATTCGGCTGAAGCCGAATACAAGGCGACGGAGCTCTGACGCTTCGACTTGAAGATGACCGGTCCACCACCGATGAGTACTAACACACCAGACACGGATCGTCGCGAGTCGCGGTCACCTCTCCATGATGCATCACTGTACACTTCCAACTTCAACGCTGCTTCCTTGTGCACTTGATAGTGAATGCCTTGCATGATGGTGCCTTTGAGGTACCGAACCACGCGGATGACCGCATGCCAGTGGATTGCGAATGGCTTAGTCATGTGCTGCGCCAACTTCATGACGATGACGCCAACGTCTGGACGCGTGCTGTTGGCGACATAGAGCAGTGGCCCAATGAGTTCTTGATATCTTCCGATGTCAGTAAGTGCTTCTTGGCTGTCGGTGTCCGTTAGGTCCTGGCCAAATACACGGGTTGCGGACTGGGTTTGCGTTCTCTTGGCCAAATTTTTCCAGTTGCTGGGTGATGAAGCGTGACCGGCGCAGTAAGATCTCCCCCTGTGCCTTGGTATATCGAACTTCCATACCAAGCACAAACCGCACGTGCCCCAGCTGCTTGATGGAGAAGTGTTCTTCGAGCTTCTGGGCGAACTCGTCAGCATCCTTGTCGTTGACCGCGCCGACTAGAAGGTCATCCACGTACAGCAGTACATACATCGGCTTTCAACGCGAACGAACAGGCAGACATCAGCACCACACTCTTCGAATCCCAAGGACACAAAGACCGAGCGAATCTTCTTGAACCACACTGCGGGCGCTTGCTTTAGGTCATATAGACTGCGACGAAGTCGACGAATCTTGTTTGATGGAGCTCTGATACCATCCGGAACAGCCATGAACACAACTTCTTCAAGGTCGCCGTTTCGAAACGCCGTCTCGACATCCAGTTGCTTGATCACGTACCCTTTGACGCCGCACACTGCAAGGAAGATGCAAGGAGTGCTCATACTCGCATCTAGTGCGTACGTACTGTTGTAGTCGACGAAAAACGTCTGTAGGTACCCAAGAGCAACGAGACGTGCCTAGTATCGTACGATTTCGCCATTTTTATCGTGCTTGATTGTGAACACCCATTTAGAACCGATCACCTTGGCACGCGCTGGACGAACCACCAGATCCCAGGTATGATTACGAAAGTGAGCACGAAGTTCTGCATGAATGGCTTCCTTCCACTTGGCTGCATCGGGTGAATTAATTGCTTCCATGTATGTCTGAGGCATGCCGGTTGCTGACAGAGCAATTTCATGTTCGTCGCATTTGCGCTTGTTGCTTCGGTAGCTGTGTTCATCGTACCTTCCGACGTCACTGTTATCAATCGGTTCGACCTCAGGTGCTGGTAAAGCAGGAAGCGCAGATGATAGAAGTGCCAGCTGTGGCGACGAATGTTGCAGGGGTGTTGGCGGCGGCGGCAGCCCTCGACGCACGGCTGGCGTTGGCAACGCGGGGGTCTGGAGCCTGGCTTGTCGTACTTGATTGGTGTGCGATGGAATCAATCTCGTTGGCCTGCCGAACTTGGAACGATTTGATTGTGATTCGGTCCACCCTGGCCATTGCAGATCAACTGACTTGGCATACTTGGAGAACGGGTGTCGTTGAGTAGTTGTGATCGACTGACGCCCGGTTCTCGTTCTAGCTCCATTGATCGAGGCTGTACACTGAACGGCGGTGTCATCAGCTCTTGCTGCGTCGGATGAACCGTCAGCGACATTCCATCACCTGACTCTATGTCCATGGCTTCGGACTCGTCCATTGCACTATTATCATCCTCATCCAACACATCCATGTTCACACGTTGTACTGGCGCTCCCCCAGTCGAAGCTGACATGTCATCGTCATCAACAACAATGGGCACGATGTTGGATTCAGGAACTTGCTCATGATTGAACAGCATCGGTGGTCGCTCATCAAACACCACTGTGCGCGAGATCACAAGTCGATTGTCTTCGAGATCCCATAAGCCTTGGAGTGCTCTGCGTAATACGGACAATTCAGCGTGTCGTTGGAGGCTTCATCATCCAATTGTGTCGCCCAAGATGGCTCGATTTTTGACGTTGTTCTCCCAATTCAACTTCAACTTCGTCATGCATCATATCAAGGGCAGAGAAAAAGAAAAACGGCAAGATGATCCCGATTCCGATTCCCGAGGCATGCTGGGAAGTCGTATCGATGGACTTCATCACGGGACTTCCAGTCTCGGATGGCTTCGCTGCGATCATGGTTGTTGTCGACAAACGGTCGAAAAGACCTAAGTACGTGCCGACACACACAACCGCCGACGCGACAGAAGTGGCCAAGATATTCTTCGATAGTGTCGTGCGACATCACGGATTGCCAAAGGTCATCATCAGTGATCGAGACCCGAAGTTTACTTCGCCGTTTTGGCAAGCGCTCATGAAGATCATGGGTGTCAAGCTAAGCATGGCGACAGCTCATCATGCTCAAGCTGATGGACAAACAGAACGCCAAAACTTGGTGTTAGAAGATGCACTTCGTTGCATGGTATCGTATCATGGCAAAGATTGGGCAACCAAACTTGGGACAATTGAGTATGCACACGCAACCCTTGTGCACACATCAACGAAGTCGTCACCGTTCGAAATCGATACGGGACGCAAGTTTGTTGGCAAACGAGTTCGGGGATCCCGAGTTGACCTCAGCCGCGTTACCGCTGAACGACTACGCAAAAGACTTTGTCGAAGAACGACGCAAGTTGATTGATCTTGCTCGAAAGAAAGAACTTTGGGGCGGGATGGTGGGTGGGCATGGAATTTTCTGAGTTGACGCTGGAGTTTGACGGTGATAGGCTGGCCACTCCATTGAACGTGTTCGAACTGCTGGCACAATCGCTCGCAGAACGCTCCGATGGTGTTGTCACTAAACCATTTGGGCGGGCTGCCACCGCATACTCAGATGGCAGCCAGTCGATCTTCCGCATAGGGAATTGGCTTCGTATGAAACCAACCATTGCGGCCACTTGACCCTCGCAACTCCGCGGGACGGCACGCCTGATCTCATCGTCAAGCCACGATACGAAATATTCTCTCTGCTTGCACTGTTCCTTTGCGTTTTTCAACAGCAGCATGGCCTCAAAGTATACGCACAAATAGAGGCAATGCGTACAACGTCTTAAGCAGCACCGAACCATGCCTTTTATACGCGATTGACGACAAGACAGTGATGCTCGGCTGATTTATGTGGATGACATCATGTGTGCGACTAACAACGAAATAAGGAAGATTGAGTTAATAGTGGCCTACGGTATCAAGGACCAAGGCCTTCTCCATGAGTATCGGTTCCGGATTTTTTCCGTGCACCAAATGGTGCTTTTTCGTGGATTGAACTATGGTGGTGGATTTCCGTGCTGAATGGGGGTAAACCGAGCACGAGGTGGGCAAAGTGAGTAAGGCACTTCAGGCAGGGAAAACCGCTGATATGTAAGGCGGTGGCATCCGCAGTGCGTGGATGTCAAAGGAAGATGCAGTCGCCGAAGACATCTAAGGGTTCCGACCCACCATGGAAGACACAACTAACGTGTTTACCTCGATTGTAGCGATTGACTTCAACAGGGATTCATATTTAGCCGGGTGGTGACAGTACCTCGGCTCTTGATCGCAGAGGAGGTGTTGTAGGCTTGGAAGGGTGGTGTGCTGCTGCTTGGTAGGCGGTAAAGGCTGAAGTGAGCGTTATGTAGTTAGACTGAGCGCACAGCGCTCTCATGCTAGGAGATTTTTCCATAAACCTATAAACCTCAATAAAGTCCTAGCCTGATTTTTGTGGAGGGATCCTGCGACCTTCTGCGGTCGTAATTACGTGTTGGCCGAAATACCTCGGCATCACTACATCCTCCCGGACTTGATTTCGCGATGGCGGTCATTAAAGCTTTGTAGTAGCTGTCGCCAATGCGAAAGCTTCTTCAAGGCTTTTTCAAGTTTCCACGTACGCTCAGGGTAATCCATGCCACTTCACAAACCATTCTGGCATGCGATTGAACTGGCGTTTCTTCAAGAGTTTCTCCACAAGTTGAAGTTCTTCTCCTTCATCTGTCAGGACGACAGGAATTGCTTTCGAAATTGGTCGAGAGTCAAAGCGATCTGGTGACTCTACAAAATGACTTAGTAGATCCACGTTGAAACTGGAGTGTAGACGCTTTAAGTTCCGTAAGATCAACTTTGCAACGTTTTCATTTATCATGTATCCAAGCTTTGCTTTCTTCAATTCAGTGTTCGCAGTAATCTGTGCCATTGACAAGTTCTTTGTATCGAGCATGACCATGTCGCCTGCTTTGAAGGTGACATCACTTCGTTTCCGATCGTAGTACTCGTTTTGACGTTCTTGCTGCTTCCTGTACATACCGGGCGTTATCACTGGTGCTGCATCATTGTCGACGTCTTCAAGCGGGTAATTTGTCCGTTCTTGGCCATGCTTGCCCATGTATTTATTCACGTTTGTGGTGCCGGTCCACAGGAGCTACCATTGTACGATCCCCTTGAGTCTGTGGCGTTGCGTACGGTGCCGCGTGAACTGGCCGGAATTCTTCGGCAAAGGCCCAACTTCTATGCTTTAACGTATACTGTCGTGGAGGACTATTCGCCGCGCCAGTTCGACTACTACAGCTGTGGTCTGTTTGGACGCGCGTTGCCAAGACACGGGGGCGAAACCTCACTGTAGGGGGTCTTCTACGCCAACGGTTTGATATGCTGACCTCTATGGTAATGGCGCCAGCTACACGCGTGCTCAAGCACCAGTCAAAGAGAGCACACATGCCGTTTTGGGGTTCCGCGTGCATGATACTATTCATCTCGCTTATTGTTACATTGCCTTACTTTTCCGATGCATCCTCACACATGTGCAGCCCATGCATGTAACATAGCGAAAACACGGTGATTACATGGCGCAAAGACTTCGATGTCGAATGGAAAGACTAGAATGCTTCATGGTTAGCCAGCACATTGGCAATCCATGGGAAACCCATTGTCCGTTTTGTTCTATGTGAAATAGGTGCATTGAATGCATCTGAGCATCCTGACCGCACGGCCGTCTTGAGCCGGCATTTTGGCTGTGCGGTTAGGCTGTATAAATGTGCATATATATGTTCCATAGGCAGCATCACCGTCCATATATATACCTGGAATATTGCGGATCCACTCCGGTGCGCGAAGGGCTTCACAGGCGAGGGTATCGTCGCAGCTGGCATCTACTCAGGTCGTAGGAGGTACGATACCGATACAGGTATGCCGATGCAGCTACTACACGCTCGCTGCACGCATAATATATTTGCGTCACACATCAACTGCCTATGCACCGTTGTATTTGGGTTCTGAGGATATCCGGTTGTAATACCAGTGAATGCGCACTTTGGTTCCATTATCGATTGCGCCTGTCAGGCATAAAATGCGCCTAGTTTGGCAGCGCGAACGAGTAGATGTCAAGATGGCAATTTGCCTGGCACATCCGAGACGGTTAGTGTACCTCGATTAGCCACGTGTTCATCGAGCGTGAGCAGAACGCTTGCTCCGCGAATGTTGTAGCAGGAGCTCTCCAGCCGTACGTCATCGTACGCAACTTGCTTCAGTATCAGAACTGGCTTGCGGGTGCTCCCTCCCGCGCACCAGACGGTCTGGCCTGTTGTGTTTGAGTAACCACACACTCGAAATCAAGCTCATCCGCAGTGAAGCGTTTCTAATGCGTCCACAGAGAAATGCGCGCCCAACAATCGAGCACATGTGGGTCCGCAGACAATACTGCTGCTTCGATGGCTACGGAATCCACAGGGGGACCAAGCAACCAACCGCAAATGCGCAACGTGCATATTTATAGGACGGTCGATGCGTTCAGTGGGAAAGGTGGGGAGGCCACCAACCAGCTCGGAAGAACGTCGGCGGAAGGAGAGACAAGCCATGGTGCCTCAGCATTTCCTTCCCAAGTCGCTTGGCATTGCTGGGTGCACGATAGGGCCCATAAGGGTATCAGCCAACCAAAGAGTGCTGAGGCAACAACCGCGAAGGCCCATCGGTGGAATCGTTCCCACCGACAGACGTGCTCGAAAGTGTTCATCTCATATCTTTTACTTCATGCCGCAGACTATCCATCGAGCGCACTGAAGATGCGCTGCAATCACGATTCAGGTTTGATTCTGCGCTGACCACAAAGTACGTGGAATCGATGCCAATTGCACTGGCTCACAACTGGTTCTTACTTTCATCAACTGCATATTATCAATCGCCCAGCTCGGACACATGCAAGATTCTACTTCAAGCTGCAGCAAACAGCACCAGCCATGGCTCAACCTGCGACTTTATCCCTCGCCGCCCCCTTGCCGCACCGTTGGCTCCTTCATTGGCACAGTAAGTGCCGCGCGTGGGCAATTTGTGCCCACGCGCTGCACTTATTGCCTCCATAATTGACTGTTGCACACATTGAATCCAAATTTTTTATATGCACGAAATTGATGTTTCCACTCTCAGCACACAGGGGGTACAAACACGCTATTACAGGCACACGCTAAGCTACTGCCAGATCGTCTGAAGAGGATGATTCCCCCTTAGTTTGACTGGCAGTGGAGCTTTGCGTGCACTCGTTGGAGGGTTGTGTTGCCTGGTTTGGCCCCGAGCATGTTGGTCGAGATGGAGGAGATGGAGTCTTCGCAAGGCGTGTATACGACTTGAAAGCGTCGGAGCTCCAGCGGCCGTGGAACAGGATTGTGAGCTGATCGATGCCGGCCTTGTACATGTGCTTTGCGCCACCAGCTCTCAGCGAGTGGGTGCCGTATGTTGCGGGGTCTTCGCCAAGGTGCATCGCTGCTTGTTTGATAGCTGACGCGACCGCGTCGGCACAGACGTAGTGGTTCACGTTTGCGAATAGTAGCTCAGCATGGACTTTGTCGTTGGCTTCCCGCCAGATGCCGACAACAACACAGGCATAGTTGTGTTTGTTGATCGGCTGAGCAAGAGGGTCCACATTGCACCTTGCAGCGCAAATGTGACAGGAAAGCAAACGGCTTCGCTTTTCCTTGACCACGTCTTCCGTCAGCACGGACTCCCAGAGTCGATCGTTTCCGATCGGGATCCGCGGTTCACGTCAGCGTTCTGGCGTGCGCTGTTTGACATGCTGGGCACGACCCTAGCAATGACCACCACGGATCATCCCCAGACCGATGGCCAAACCGAACGGGTCAATCGAGCCGTCGAGGATATCCTCCGATCGATCGAGTTTCGATCCTGCATTGTCGGACGCGCAGAGTAGCCTGAGGGGCACTTTTGATGCTGCTGAAGCGCAAGCAGTCACTACGCCATCCGAACAAGACCAATCGCTCCGCGATGGCAGTCAGTCTTCGGGCAATCGACGAGAACTCCATGTGCCGACAGACACTCATGCGCGCGAAGGCGCTAAGAAGCGTAGTGACGCACAAAACGGAGCGCTCGTCGCGCTACCACCCGCATCACTCGCTGCTGTGAGCACACGCTCAACGGCGCTTGCAATCCAATATGGATGCAAAAGACGAACGGTCCAGAGTTCAGAGACCAAGGAGTTCTGAGTTCACGGACTCAGGAGTGCCAGTGTCCCGTGCGACATTGCCAAACAAGGCATCGGGCACTTTGGCCGGCGGTCACAGTACCCACATGACTGACGAGCCGTCGACTCCGTCGACAGCCAATGTGGAAAAGAGGAAAGCGGCGCAGGACGCACACCGCTTCCTGGACGTGCGCATGGCAGTCATTCGCCGAGTGCGAGATGCGATGGCCAATGCGCAAGACAAACAAAAGGATTACGCTGACCGAAAGGGGCGGAAAAACATGCATTCATTCCATGTTGGCGATGATGTACTACTCAATACTCAGACCCTACCCAATGAAGCAGTGACCTGCCTACCTGGTGGAGCACGAAGCGGCTTCCACACTTCGTAGGCCCATTCAAAGTGTTGGAGAGAATCGGAGACCTGAATTACAGGCTCGATCTCCCCACGGGTATGCATACTCACCCAGTGTTCTACGTGGGGCGTCATAAGCCGTATCTAGACCCGGGAAGCACAGCTATCCCATTGCCATCCGTCAGTCCGACTGAGCAGGCGGACTCTTCGGCTCGTTGAGCGGAGAATCTGGGGTCGTCGGGATCCCCAACGAGTCGAGGGCAGAATCAAGTGAGATCTGCTTCTCGAGCTTCTTCAACAGGGCACGCTGGTACGCGTAGCCCTCCTTCTGTGACTTGCGATGCGCATGTTCACGTTCGTCGAYGTCCTGCACCCGCTTCTGCAAGGRCTCGAGCGTCGCACGCAAGGTCGCAATCTGCTCCTGCAGATGCGCAACGTGTTGACCGCCAGCAGCCGGAGCAGGAGGCATCATCGGCATCCCCTGAGCCCACGAACCGACCGCAGGCGCATGTCGCGAGGGCAAGACAGGCCCCGCATTTCCGCCGACCGCCTCGTGGATGTTCGGAACCCTGGGCTGCCGAGCGAACAACTTCTCGTTCGCTGGCGTGGGTATCCGCCGGAGGAGGAACCATGGGAGCCCGCTCACTCCGTCGAGGCAGACGTCCCCGACGTAGTGGAAGCGCCTTTAGTCTTCGGCTTACGCCAAGACCGCCGCTGGCCGGGCTCCAGCATCCGATATACGCGCATTCGTTGCTCAGCAAACGACATGCGCTGTGCCCGCTGCTTCGAGATGTCCTCGGACAGGTCGATAGCTTTACAGAGATCGTTCTCATACTCACGAGGTGTCTCGTTGTTGTAGAGAACGATCGGGATAGGACAGATGGGTCGGCTTTTCATCGCCTTCGCCTCTTCCTTCCATCTTTTGAAAGTGGTGTCGTAGTCATTGCCACGAACCACATACCTCCGCAGGAGGGTGTCCGGGATTTGCACTAATGGCCAAAGCCGTGGGTGCGGCATGAGCTCATAGTCCTCATCCTCTGAGTTCCACTCGGGATCGTCAGATTCCCCATTGTGGATCTCGGTCGTTATTGTAGCGGCTGCGCGAGCGGGGCTGGCGTACCTCCGCGGCGCCCGTGCAGGCTCCGCTGTGGGCTGCACAGCAGGATGGCGCGCAGGATGGGCCTCTGGGTCGTAGACTTCGCCCTCCTCGCTGCCGCTTTCGGGAGCATCACGCCGGCGCGCGGACGAATCCCTGCGAATAACCGAGTCGGTTTTCGCTTCCCGCAACTTGGCAATGGTCATGGGTCCTCGGGCAGGAGCTCTTGCCACACGACCATTTGCCACAGCATTCAACGGAGTCGATGCCTGTGCGCTCGACGTGGCCGGTGCTTTCTCCTCAGCATCCGGCGTAGTCGGCGCGTTGTCTTCTTCTGCACTCGAGGAGGCCGAGGGTTTCCTGGCGGCCGGCTTGCACTCGACCGAGTCCGGCGATGCAGCCGGCGTCTTCACGACTCTCGCACGAGGCGAGGCGTCGGGTTCTTCCTCCACCTCCATGCCGCTGCCGTAATCGACACGCTCGGATGGAGATGGAGATGGCGCAGGAGAGGCGGCGTCTCTCCTTCGCTTGCGCTCATCCTCCGGCGTTGCGGGAAAACTCCGCAAACGCTCAGGTGAGGCGTTCTTCGGCGATTCCGGCGCTGCGTCCGGATCATGCTGCCTTGTGGCGATTGTGCGTGGAGTGACGGACGAGTCATCCCGCAGCCGCTTGGTGAGCCTGTGGATGAGCTCATCTTTCGGCTTCTGGTCACGCTTGGTGCCCGCCTTATTGGACATGTCCTCGATGTTCGCAGGCGATAGTAGTGATACCACCACACTTGAACGCGCATTTTTTCACCTACTCCTAACGCAACCCCAAGACCCTTTCTACCCAGATATGCGAAAAAAAATTGTGACCCTTGTGTGAGGAATGGCCAATCACAGAAAATCACCTACCGTACAATAATCATCCAAAACCCTTATCAACTATCTCTCGGTCAATAAAAAATACAATTGTACCAGAGAACCAATCATTGGTCTCTCGTGCGATGCTTGGATTTTGTATTTTTTGTAATTGAACAATCATCACCCTAATATAATCCAACTCTGAAACTTGTCAATTCAATTCAAAATTATAACGCCCAAATTTTTTGAACGTGAGCATTATCTTCCCATAATATAGAAACGATGTTAAATCATCACTTAGAAGGTCTTAAACGTCTGAGCATCCCAGTAAAAAGATGGGGTTCCTCTTATCGTGTAAAGGTACGTGGTCGAACATCAGTGCGAAGTGGAGATCTGGGTAGAATCCACAATCGAGTCACCTACATCAGTAACTTGGAACGACCACAAAATCGAGCCCTTGTTGCAAAGTACTACAAGATCAAGCTTGCTACATTGAATAAGAATTTGTCACCCAAGTTCAAG